>DWLR01000604.1:0-23865 GCA_018246295.1 Papilio alexanor hazarajatica | reverse complement strand
TCATACGCAGATTTAAAATATTTTGCAAATTATAACCTGTGTACAAAGTGGTCTCAAACTTTTGGCCGGCAGTGTATGTACCAGCGGATCTTATTTGCACGCTCCCAAAAGTGTTCATTGTCAATAAAAATGTTTACGCATGTAATATATTTACAATTTTACAAACCGTCGAAATGTAAATATATTCCTAAATATGCTAAAACGCCCAACCTTTTCTAGTTTACATAAAGAAAGCCATGAAATAGTGCTGTGTCTTTGTGTCAGAAACACCTCAACTTTTAACCCAAAAAAGGATTCAAAGTTAAAGCAATAATTTTTAACCCTTGCTTAAGATTGTAACATTACTGAATCTTCAATAGCAAATATGAGAATGTTGCAAATATTTTAAAATATAAATCATATTGAATACGACCTACCATTATTAAAAAAAAAATTATAACTTTCCTAATTTTCAACGATTCGTAGTTATTTATTTCTTCAGATGAATTTCTTGCTCTATAAAACACCTAAAAAACGGCTTTATTATTATCTTATCTATTTTAAATCTGGAGATTAAGAATATAATCCACCTCCACCTCAGCCTATGATCGTCTATTGCTGGACATAGGCCCTCCCCTATTGATCGCATCATTGGTGGGATATATGCCATAATCGCCACGCTTGGCAGGCAGATTGGCGATCACAGTATGTTCCACCGTACTAAGAAAAGGACACTGCTGCCCGTTCGGATTTGATGGATTTCGCCTTTTTTTCGTATATTCCCCTTCTGTTTATTAAAGGCAGGTAAGTAAACTCGCAAGTGCTTGTTGCAAATATCTATGGGTAGCGGTCACTTAGGTGATCGCTTGCTCGTTTAAAAAAATACTGTGAGTTATTTCTGCAAAGATCGGAATAAAAAGTCTCCACGTGATCATGAGTGCTGTGAAGAGCTCGGCGCGTTGGGAATTAAAATATTAATTAAACGCCATAAAATCCGTAAAGTTAGTTTACAAAATATACACCAGCGATATAATTATGTAGTAATTTTTTTTGGTAGATTAAAGAAAATTTGTACACTTTATGTCGAGTAAAAATGTGGGACTGAAACGAAACTTTTTTAAAGCGTCATTATCCTACTAACCGGTTAACCTTTTATAGTTCAAGTCATACTTTTTCCTATATCAAGAGCATCTAATGTTAATCGTAAGCAATAATCTTTTCACTGGTCACTTACTGTCTGCATATGTAATCTCAGAAAGTCATCTCACATTCTACTGCCAATGTAACGAACGCAGTCACCGTTGACTCGACATAGACGTCCGACGCAAACCGGTGTAACAGTGTTGCCATACTATAAGAACTAAACATCCGTTGATCCAACAAAAAAAAAAAATCCGTACAAATTCCGTACATATGCAGATTGTAGAATAAATCTGAAAGTCCGTATGAAATCTGTGCAAAAGAAAATGACCTTGAGACTACCGGTTAATGTCTCAGATTGGGGTGGACAAAACCTTGCCCAATTCAACCCCAAAAAACACAACACGACTTAGGAAGAAGAGAGTGTATCTTTTCCTCAAAGGCCCTTTGCAGTTCCTTTGGTGTTGCGGATGTCTTGGGTGATTGTTTATCATTAGGCGACCCATTGCTCGTTTAACCCTTTATGATATAAAAAAAATTAAAAGCAAACATATTTATTCTACTTTTTTTTCTGTGAGAGTTTATTTTGTTGTTTGCTTTTCATCTATCGTATCACTGGATATCCGTACACATATCCCTACGCAATTTTATTTGTACGTAATACTCCAAATTCCATACGTGTGCGGACTAATTCGTACATATGGCAACACTGGGTGTAATGGTAATGTAGTGATATAACAGTAACAGTTGCTCAGCCCCCACTACCATCACACCCACTTTATACAGGCTGATAGCTTTTTCAATGTTCAATGTTATACGACTAAATCAAAAAGATTTTAGTTCTTCAATAAAATAAACTTAGAATATAACAAACCGTTTCAACAGTTTTATTAAAACAATGTAATACAGCAGTCATGTTGAAGTTGAGTAAACTATAATTCGAAATTCACAAAAAAAAAATTACGACTTTGTAAACAGACTTAAAAAACCTAGTGTACATCAACCAGTCGAGTGGATTTAAGCGCATGACATATTAAACCACAAATTTCAAACGTAACAAATCAATTTAGTTTAATAAAGTCTGCATTGCGCAAAGTGTTGTTAAAAGAGTAGTGTAGTTAATAGATCTAAGAATGAGACACAAAATATTCAACGTATCACATGTAACAGCGTCTCTTGAACAAACGCCTCGCAACTAACTCCCTACTGCCCAGATGTACAACGGCCGCTGTGGACCTCACGTTGCCAGAATGGGCACACTATCTTGCTGCAGCCCTATTCCTGTTATGGCTGGTTTTCGGGCGGAGACGAAGCAACTACGAATCCTCTTCATCATGAGTTTTCTGTACGTAGTGAATAAATTTAAGTTTTTTTTTAAGTTACAAATAGACAAAATAATTAAACAAATAGTGTTATAAATAATAGTATTATAAAATAATATATAAATAAATACAGCAAAAGAAAAATATTAAATTAATCACTCCTGCTTGTGAATTAAGGACACCGACACTTATCTCTTGCTTTTGTCATCAGATTATTGTATCAACACCAAACTTAAGTAATACATCTAAATATCTTAGTTTAAATCCTGAATAGTGTGGTGTTTATCGTTTTTTTTATAATGTGAAGTAAAAATCAAAATCGTCTAAAAAGTTGTCCAAGCTAACACTGACCTTGTATAACTCATTGCACTTACATATAGCTTAGTTGTTTATACAATTATTTGAAAAATAATCATTCCTTTATAAAAGTGATAAATTATTTATTTATGTATTTTTCAATACACTTCAGACTTTTCAATTTAGTCGCATAATACGCCAAGACGATAAATTTAAACATGCTGTATAAGAGTTGAGTCAAACTCCCGCTAAGAACATGCCTTCACTTCACGGCACAATTCGCTGTAGTTGTCGACCGTCAGCGAATGCAGCAGGTTGTCGGCTTGAAAGTAATTTGTTCTGAAATTTTCTTATTACGTCTTTAAATGCGAATAAGCAATAACAACTTGTAATCGTACCTAATTTATTCTGAGCTTGTAGACTGGAATAAACATTTGAAATACTGTTTTAATAATATCTACTACAAATATACTACATGTGGACCTGGACTAAACTTTGCTCGGCGTTGTCTTTTGTGTGTCTAATACATTTTTTTGATATATATATTTAGTATTCGGATAAAATATAGCGCCATCTAACAAAAAAATTAGATATCAGTAATTTTCCTTGACATCAGTCAAACAATAGACAATACCGTATATATCAGAAGATGGCGCATGAAATTTATTTACATGATTTATATGCTTTTCGTGGAAAACCTCATTTTTACGGGTAAGATATCCGTTTAGATAAATTTTAAAATCAGAACCGTACCGAAATACTATTTTTTCTCCAAACCGACAGTTCTGAGATAGCAGATTAGAAAAAAAGCCGAATGGAAAATTATTGACCTTATTCAAGCATTGCTTGATTTATAGCAATGCTTGAATGACATCTAATTCTTCCATAATAGATAACATGCGTCAAAAGTTGTTATTGATAACATTTCCATAGCACCCAATATTGTAAAGCTGAAGCTTTTTTGTAATTAATATCCTTGAAGAAGGGAAGATTGTACAGGTTTTGTTTATGTTAAAAAAAATTAAACATTACGTTGAATATGTTTCTCTTGGCTTGGGCTGTACCAAACTTTTTTAAGTTGTACAACCAACACGTCCACTATATTATTTCTAAATTATAACTCGCTTTATTGGGTCTCTTCGATAACGCAGTAGTTGGTTTTGGTAAAGTATTGCAGTAGTTGTATACTGCAATACTTTGACAAAACAAATCTATCGGTTTTGTGGATTATCTAATGAGATATTGTGTCATTGTAATGAACTACGTGTTTTTTTTTAATAATTTAATGATTATTAGTTTACGATTACGATTACGATCAACAAATGGTATTGATTTCCAAATTTGTGGAAACTAATTTAGATTTCGTCTAACGTAAAATATCTTAAAGAGGATCTACTGGTTATCGCGATGATTCAAATAGAAATAATCTGTTAATAAAAACCTTTCTTGAAAAAATTTAATTATTTGAACTTTTCGATTGATAATATAATTAATGTCAATAAAAAGAACTTACACGATTTGATGTGATCTATTTCTAACTATCTAATTTCGTTATTTATTTTTACATAAAATTCGTATTATTTTAAAGGTCACGCATATATTTTTTATTTTGAGTTTATTTTATTATATATAAACGTTTGATTAATATCCAAATTAAACCCACGATATATTTGTAGTATTCCCAGTATTCTAAACCTATTTATAGAAATGTCTTTCTTAAGACGCCTCTAGCGTGACATTTGAATGAAATATAGGAATAGTAAAATTCTAATATACTTTTAAATAATAGGCACATTTTTACAACAAAAAAGCATTAAATTCAATAATTTTATCGACTTATATAACCTAAATGAACCTGATATCGCGACATTTGATTTGAAATAGTTCAAATCATCAAAACCAAGCCCATTGTGGTTGAAATAATGATTTTTCATATTTACGCGAATACTACACATTGAAATAAAACTAATTTGACTAATTTTTAAATTTTTTCTTTGTCATTGTATAAAGTAAAAAGTACAGTTCCGAAACTAAATAATTTACTTGAAATAAATATAGTAGTTGACGGACATGCGTGTATGTACGCAACATATTAAAATTTTCTTTACTACGTACATATTACATTCAATTAAATATTTCCACAAACTATTTAAAAAACTAGTGTAAACATGGGTAAGTCTAGAAAATTATCATGTTACACCTAGAAAGTTAACGACTCGGTACGCGTCATTTATGGCTTAGGGTTTATGCACACTGCGATAGTAAATTCTAAAGTGACTTTATTAATAGTGGTTTTAAACTTAGAAGAAAGATTCATGGTGTAAATTGGATTAACATATGTATGAAAGCGCCATCTATGCAAGAGGTCATCCATCACGATGACATTACTTAGCTTATTCGACATATTGCAGAAAATAGGCTGCTTCGATCTCTAACCATATTTTGTGATTTTCGAAGAGTGCAAAAGTTTGTTTTCAAAAATACGGAACAAGTAAAATTTGTGGGAAAAGGACAGCAATTGTTATTTGTTACTGTCTTGATTTAACAAGACTACTTTTTTTTTTCATTTACTAATCTTTAGAATTGTAAACCTAATTTTGATATGGTAACGATGGTATTAATTTAGTGGAAAAATCCTGAGGATTGCCGTAAATCTAAAGAAATGTTTTTTTTTTTAATTACACACTTTCTTTTAACTTTTAGTTAATCGATTTAATAGAAAAATCCAGCAGTTAGTGTGAATAGGACTTGTCGATAAGAGCGGCCCCGGTACACACGTAAAACTGCTGGTTATCGTGAAAGTGCATGAATAATAGGGATGGTATTTCCTGTCGTACGTGGACAGACAACTCCCACATCTTGTGGTATATCTAAACATATAAACCATACAATCTCCCTTCGAAAGCGCCGTCACGGCATCAAAACGACAATTCTACAAATACCGCCAATGTAATTGCCCGTGCTGTTCGTTACGTGGTAATGTTTATAGAATTTTAATGTTTGTTTTTTTTCGTACTGCGTAAAATAAACTAATGTAGATCACGTGGAAATGGTTAATCACATTGATTGAAAGGTAATATTGCACCTTAGGATTTTGAGGAGAAAAGCTGCAAATCACACATGTTGTTGATTCGATTCAAGTCTATAAATAAAAAGTAATAATAAAAAGTTTTATGTCGATTAAATTTATTAGGAAATTCTATAAACACTAAATTACTGTATATAAGTGCTGTAGGAAGTAGATATTGTATTTTAAATTTAGCGGTAGCATCGTATCATCAAAAATACGCCTATTATCATGTAAACAACCTCTTGCTAAGCTACTTAGCAATAAAAAGACATTTATAAAATTGTTACTTTATAAGCGTACATTATCTAAAGTTCGGCCGATTAGTTTTATGAACGACAATTGTAATACTTATACAGTTGTACGTAATACAGGCTGCTAAACACCACGGTCGTACAACGCTGTTGTTAACTGTGATTGCTTCAATTTATTTCTTGTTCGACGTTGATTTTGACGCCCACGCTATCATTTCAACTTCCTCTTGTTCTTTGTCATTGTATATAACTAATGTAATACCAGATACAAAGAAAATAGTTTCTGTCAAGTACTAATACTATACAGAAATTTTTGCTTTAAATTAATCGGTGACCGACACGGATTCAATGTCCAGTTTTGTATTTAAATTTAATCATGGGGAAATCAACAACTTTAACATACTATTTGATAAAAATAAAATTAAAAGTCTAAAACTATCGACAAAGGGGATTGTCAGTTTTTTTTTCGTAGGTTACACTGCGTTGTCTAAGATCCTGTACTTACATTATTACTTGGATATACATTGTGTTACTCTTAAACTCGGAACCTTTGCATGTAGCCTTAACCATTATCCGAAGGTACATACTATTATTAATAAAACATACTATTATTAATTATCATCAAGACTGAAGAATACGCTATATAAAAACCATGACTTTAATATGTATTAGTTCAATCGCTCAGGTAATTTATTTTATATGATCACCATCATTATAATTTATAACGCAAAGACACCTAATAAAGTACAGGCCATTAACGCTTGATTTACTGCCCTGTCGATATGCAATTCGTTAGTGTTTGCAACAAGCGGAAATGCTTCAAAGATTTTTTAAACCGTCACAGATGTATCGTTCAAATCGTGATAGTAACATTATTTAAAAAAAAAAGTGATGATATTAAGACTTTGAATTGGGACTTTGCGAAATTTAAAATCAACAGGAATTTAAAATAACAAAAACCGGTACAAATTAAAAAAAAAAAAATCATTTTAGTGATAGTTGGATTACCGTTCATCGCGCTATCCTTACATGAGAGAACCGTAATCTCATGGTGAAAATGGACTGCGCACAGTTCTGCGCAATTTACGTCGAATGCTGCACCGGGCGTCCATTACTGCATAAATCAAAGGTCGGCGGTGCGGCAATTTGCTTTCGCACCGCGTACGCTTCGAATTTACATTATCCTTATATAATATCGAAATATATGCGAATTTCTCTAACGTTAGCATAAACTAACGACGCTATTCGCATCTTAACGTCCTTCATTCACCCTTCCTGCATTCCGAATACGAAGACTAAGTTAAAAGAAAGAGCCTCACTTTGGCAGAATTTCTTTTTCTTTTTGACCTTACATGTTGACCTAAGTGAGTATGATTTAATTTTCTTGAGCATCTACGCCATCTATCTTTGTACAACTCTCCTCAGTTGCTACTTGAGTGGCTTATTGGTATCTACCTACTATCTACGTATTTAGCTTTTACACTGTTATGAAAATAGCGTGCTAAGAAAGAAAAAGAATTAGATTTATTAAAATCCGCATTTATGTTATTATCTTTGAAACTGTCCTTTTCTGTTAACGATAAAATACATAGTCATATAATGTATAATATCACATGCTATAATATCACATATATGTTATGTTACCCAAAAAGCCTAATTGTAGATCTTCTACTTATATATATTATATATTAGATATAGTTATAGAAAATGGCCACTAATGCATCGGACATACAATGAAAATAAAAAATGAGACCTTACAAAATATAATAAAAAAAGTATTGGAAGATGGAATGTATATCTCGATTTTCAATATCACAGTCCAATTCAGTCCAGTTTTGTTACACCGCTCTTGCTTATTTCTCATATGTGTTATTGATTACCTTTAAATATATGTACATTGTATTATTACATTATTTATATATTACATTAAACATATGTCCATATATTTTATCTTTAGAGGGTAATCAATTACTTGCATTAGCAAACTGGACATAGGTCTTCCATGAGTTCCAAACCACAAGTCAGAAATCCGAGAAGGTCCGCATCATTTATATGGGTTACAAAATTGTCCTCTTGATTGAAACTTTTTACTCTGGTATAAATTTATGTTTAAAGTTGTAGATACATTTTTTAAAACAAATCTGCATGAAATAGTGTTTGACGTGTTAATTCCCTAAAATATTATATAATATTATATTAATTATACTCTATAATATTAACGGGTAAAAAGGTCACGTAAATATAACGTGTACTTCTCATGGGTCTTATTTGGTTTTTAAATTCAAATTTTTACGAATGGACCGACAACTGACAAAGGCCATTGACTTGTACGGCGTTCTTAATTAATATGCAAAGTGGAAAAGATTTGTTTCGATTTATTTTTCAATATACGTTCTCTTCGCTGTTCCTGATTGCTTTTGATTGACTGTTGTAATTAAAGATAACAACAGCAGCAGCGCTTTTATTTTACACATACATTAGTGAGTCGAGACTTTTTCCTCGTGTCTAGTAAATATTTTGTATGTTGGAGAAATGCGATTTTGATACATCAGATGATATTGCCATGTTATGAGAGCATAAATTGTTTACTTAGGTACGGTTTCCTTCACACGTCGTTTTTCTTCAAAAGACTGCTTCGCGGTGTGCCCATATAATGGTTCTCTTGTAAGATAGAGCTGTAGATTATTATTTAACTAATATTTCAAAATCAAATATTTAAAAAAAAAAACGGTTTTAGATACATTTTATTAACTTTAGAAGTTATTTAATGCAAACGATAGCGTTATCAACTAAGGTGTCGATAATAAACATTGCAGTTTTCTCTAATAAAAAGAATCATTTCCTTACGTAAATTTAAAACGTATAGTATGTGCAACCGTTGACTTTAAATTCAAAGTAACAGCACGCTTTAAACACGCAATGTTTTTTTAATGTAAAACTAGCTTTTATCTCCATATATTTGGCATTTAAAGCCAGATTAGGCGTCGCAAAAAAGTAACTTTCTAGAAGAAAGTTTTAGTATGTGACAGGAATGATAATTAAATGATTCCTTGTTATTTGATGACTAATATTTTCTTTTTATGATTTTAGTAAAGTAAATCCTTAAGGAGATGCCAAACATGCACTCGGTTGTTTAGTTTTGCTGTCAAACAGTAGAATAGTGTTCAGATTTTTCTCAACTACGAGTACAACTGGAAGGGCGCTGTATTCTGCTACAAGAACAAAATAACAAATCGTCACCACTCACGTCTCATCTACACGTCCTCGCCTTTGTTTCTACAGTAAGAAACGACGGCGTGCATATCCGTCAATTAGGTGTTATTAGATTATTTCACGGCGTAAACTTTTTTGTTCATTGTACAAGAACGTTGCTGTGATGTCTTCGGATGTTCAATTTTTTATTGTTATTATCGTACACGTATATCGCTAAAAGCGCGTATCACGTTAAAAGACGTGGAAATGAACGTGTGTTTAAATTGAACTTTATTGTTTTTTAATTTAACTTTAAAATAATTTTCATTAAAAATATATTAACAATTTAAAAGTTCGCTACGGTCTCGTTAGGGTTCAAACACCGCACGGTTGACGGCATTAACATAAACATTTAAATAATTCCCATGAAAACAGTTATCACGTAATATATAACACATAAGTAAAGCAATTTAGTACCTACTTTACGTGTCGTTTTATGCCTAAAAGTATATGTAGCACTCGGCAGAGTATTAACCCGTCTATCGTGTTTACAAATACATATCTATATCTGATAATATATAATTTACATGTAAATTGTATTATATTGTAAATGTTATTGAATATGGTCTATTATTGGTATACAAATGTCAATTATTATTCCGTTACAAAATAATGCAGTAAATGAATCTATTTTAACGATACTTGTACATTATAGTCTGACCTTTTGTCTGGCCGCGTGTCTGAAACGTGCTCACGTTCGACGCTTCCTTTACATGCAAATGATGACGAGATATTACAAGATCACAGACTCTTTGACCTTATGGTATTTTTTGCACTATGCTCTTTTAAAAGTTAATGATTCATTTTATTTAAGTTAATAACCCAATTACAACTTATACTTAACCTGTGACGTCAAGAAAATTAAAAGCATAAGGATATTAATTACTAGATTTTATGTTTACTTCGATCGTTTAGATCTGCAGGGACTATATGTTGCATGAACCGCTGTGATAGTTCTGAGAACCATATAAAACTGATATGTATTTCTACGTATATACATATTAAAATATATGAAGTAATGGTGGAAAAAGTGTTTTGTATATAAATGAGAATTATCTCATCGACATTAGTCGAGGTATAATTTAGATTTGATTGTTAAACAATTTTTTATATCTTGAAACACTAACATTCCATCGTTATGATCATCGCTTTAGCTTTTATTTAGCAAAATTACATATTCAAATATCAAGTTTTGTTTGAAAGTCTGCGTTGCAATATATTTTAAAACCTCATACATATGCAATAACTGTCATACATATCAATGCATGGCTAGAATCCGTTAATGCATGTGCAAGCGGAACAAGATCGCACGCGAGCGACTTTCTACCGCTTCTTCCTCCCACGGCCAACGGTGTAACATTCGCCCGTTCGCTTCGAGAACGGCGGGATATCGAACTGGTAGTACCACAACACACTATATATGAACAAAATGAGAAAAAACTAAACCAGCTCCCGGCGAAAGTCGATTGAGACGCAGAACTGTTTGTTCAATAGCTGTTTGACTCGCTATTAAATAATCGGACCATAATAGGTGATTTAAGTATTTGTCAATCCTTAAGTAGTCATTATATGTATTTAATTTATACATCACGGACCTAATGCTATGTGATGTATGTAAATGCAAAAGTTAGAACAATAAAAACAATAGTAAAAACAGTAATATATTTCCAAAATTCCAAACTGATGTTGCAAATATGATTAAAAAAATATTTTACTCATGCTACTAACAAAATATCTGTGTAGAAAAACATACACTACATCATTGCTACCTTTGTTTACATGCTTCATATATTTATAACTTTTGGGTACGGAGAATATAATGTACTTACTTTCAAGTTACTCGATAAATATTTTATACTTACGTTTAGAATGCAATGTAATAACATAAAATTGAAAAAAAGCTATGATTTAGATTATTATGAATTCATAGTTTATACTATTCTGACACACCTCTTTCATCTCTTTTAATCCATCTACTCACAAGTTCTTGGTGTTCGCTTTTCTGTTGCTAAAATTGCAAAATCTACAAAATGTTCGACAGTATAATTCAGCGAATATTTTATCAAAATTGTGTTTGCGCCATCATAACATTATTTAAATATTAAACGTCCAAAAAATTTTACTTTCTTTTAAGTACACTGACAGTATGCCGGATATATCGGAGTAATGATTAGTTTGACCTTAGTTGATAATTACAAATACATGCAAACGCATCTGTTAGTAGCGTTAACATGTAATTTTCCATGCATGCATGCATGCAGTCAATTACGTGATCTACATTTTAATAGTTTTTAAGCAATTGTATAAGCTTTCGCTTTTATTACAGATCTTTCACGACTTATGTTCAAAGTTATGTCATTACATTACTTATACATCTATACAAAGTAACATTCATTAATTAATGTACTGCATCTGTTTTTTTTCTACACAAATAAAGTAAATGTTTGTATGTTTGTCCTCTATGCATTCCTAAATCGTTGATCAGATTGTGATAAAATTGTGGTAGGGAGTTATAGTGGTTATAATAAATACAAAAAAGTATTTTTCGCCTTTCATTAAAGTTTTTGAAGTATGCTTGGAGAATGTTTACTTTACGTGGCATTGTAATGAATGTCGGGTTCACCTAGTAATTAGTAACGATTGCTCTCAATCAAGACTGACAGACCGGTTGGCGCAGTGGTAAGATATTTTCCCTCACCTTCCGGCTCACACAGGTGCTGTCCGGACACGGGTGTTTCGGGCGGTACCTGTGCCGAATCGGAAGGGAGGAGACGACGTCGTGCCACGGGTGCGGCGCCAGTGAGGACACGGCTCAGTACACCCTATAGGTGTGCCCTGCCTGGTCTGACGAGTGCCGCACCCTGGTGGCGGCGATTGGCGGTGACCTCTCGCTTCCCGGCGTCGTAAATGCGATACTGGGAAGCGAGAGAGCATGGGATGCCGTCGCCTCCTTCTGCGAAATCGTTATCTCGCAGAAGGAGGCAAAGGAGCGGGAGCGCGAAGCCGATCCCTTAACCCGCTCCGGCGCAGACGTGTGGGAAGACGTAGGCGGCGATATATCGCTGCCCTCGCTCTCCCCCTCTACTGGTGCTGGGCGGTAGGGATGGAGTGTTCCTGCCGACCCAATACCCCACACGTCTAGGGGGAACCGGGTGTTCGGATTCCCCCCTCCTGGCGCGGAGGCCCCAGCACCATAAACTGGGGCCAGCTTGCGGCTGTCGCGGAAGAAACACAAAAGTGTGCCCGCGGTATCCTCAAAGAGTAAAGTGGACTACCAACAGGTTTTTAGTGTGTATTCCTCCATTCTTTCTTCCACCCGAGAAGGGGGAGTGGAGGCGAGCCACACATAACCCACGGTGCGGGGGTATGCGGTAACGCATTTTCCTGTTGTAAAAAAAAGTGGTAAGATACTTGTCTTTCACGCTGCAGGTCGTGGGTTCGATTTCCACACAGGCTAAACATTTGTGTACATGAAAATGTCTGTCTTGAGTCTGGTTGTAAAGACCACCGGAGGACGGGCAGCAGCGTTCTTTTCTTAGTACTGTGGAACATAAGGAGATCGCCAACCCGCCTGTCAAGCGTGGCGATTATGGCACATTACCCCCTCAATGATGTTATCAATGGGGGAGGCCTAAGTCCAGCAGTGAATGATCATAGGCTCTCAATCAGACCTAATTTTAGTGGAGATGCGAATGAAGGACGATCCTTTTGAAGTCGTAATAAATACCTCGCGTTAAACGTAACGATCTTAATCTTCGCCATTGTGTGTACCACAAAAGATTGGAACAAGTTGACGTCACCGTATGTACGGTTATGACACATATGACTTTATTACTACGGTCGAATTTTGCGTTTTATGATAAACGAATTAACAAATATTTTTTTCTATGTACTGTTTTGTTTGATAATAACAGATAAGCATGCTCTCTACACCTATTGGAATACAATAATGGAATGGTGGGACGTCAGGGATCGCAGTGTGTATTTTGTATCAATAAAACCTTGTGATAAAGTTAGGAAGTGAACGATTCTTCGATCGTCTTCACAATCCCACGGCGTCTTTGCTCTTAGAAAACTGTTACGCTGACATTTCTTGTAGTGCAGTTACTGTTCTTTTAACTACTTTTGCTTTTTGTTCAACTATTACTGGATACCTATATAATATGATTCGCATTGTGTTACCGTCAAACGGCCGATTTTAGATTTCAAACTGATTCAATTCAATTTGATCTCGTTTTCCGATGTCGTATATGTTTCGCCTTTCGAGAAAAAATAAATAAAACATGCTCCCACGTTTTGTGCTTAGAGTGAAGCTACGTTAATATTTTATATTGTAGTGAGAAAATGAGACTTAAATCATTATAGTGAAATATGTTTTGCTATACAAAAACTAAGTAACCGCTCTTAATGTTGTCCCTTACAAGTCTATTTGTTAAATTGACATATTCCAATAATAATGTTGATGAAAATCATGGTGTAGTAATTATCTACTTTTTTATTATTCATACGTTAATTTAGAACTTCGCAATCATTTATTTCAAAAATTGCACAGAACGAAATAGAAATTGATAATTGTCAATAATTTGTCATAACGAATCTGCTATTTCGAAATCATCCGTGCAAAGGTCGCGGACCTACTTCGAGCGATTACGGGAGATTCGCTTCAGATGAACACTTTGTTTTTCATCGGGCAAGCCGCGCGATCACTTTCGACGGTGAAAATCGTGCGAGCTCCTTTGTTAGTTGCAACAGTGACTACAAAAGCTGACATAAAAGTTTTAATAAGCAGGTACACAAATAGATTACAATTTTGAAATCTGTATATTTATTGTTAAATGATTTAGATCCTTGTCTTTATATGGAAACTTATTTTAAAAGTAAATAAAGTCATTAATATTTTGATTAATTTATACTACTGCATTTTTTCCTTTTTTGTAGTATTTTCTATAACCCAAACAGGTTATTTATAATTATAACTCTTGCTTATTTGCGGATGCAAATGGGCAGCGGTCACTTAATATTAAATGAACCGCTTGTTTGTTTGTCACCTTATACTACAAAGAAATCAGTTAACTCTCTCTCTCTCTTTTGTTAGTTTAGTTTATGGAATAATCAATAATATTTTTTTTGCTGAATAAATGTGTACCAAGCTCTCCCGCTCAGTGAGATGTTATTGCGACACACGACTTTCGCCACATCCCTCCGCAGCACGCACGCCGCTTCCCGTCTTTAGCTGCAAGCCGCACGTCATGCAAGTCGATTTCCCAGGTCATTGCACTCGATCTCGATCGCTGCAAACAATTTGTGTTATCTTTTTTAACATTTAACTTGGTTGATATGACAACTCGAACTATATATAATTCGTGTCAATAGAACATACAAGTATTTATAAATTTTTATTACATCATATGTGTCATATGGTTTGTGTTATTTAAAAAAAAATCTCAAAGAGCTATATGTACTTGCTATATTGGTTTACTGAACTATTCTTATAATTACCATATATATAAATTTAAACTCCATCATACATACTTGTAAGATATTTACATATATAAAAAGAAAATAAACATAACTGGACATCTGCCTTTCGCTGTCCAATGACATCAGATTCCAATTATGACATGATTTAAGCATATATTATGATAAAACGTTGTCATCAGCCTGCATCAGTTCTGTGCTGATCATAGACCATATAATATAATGTAATTTTAGCATGTTTATTTTTAAAAATAGTTTAACTATTCATTAAGTTATGTTTTAAATATTGTCTTAAACGAGCCTCTCATTTTCTTCATTCGAAAGTCCTCCTCATAAAAGTTGTCTGTGGGTAGTTAGTGGACAGGTTGTGTTTGTCAAGCAAATGTTTGCGCAGGCACATTATCCTCATTAAACACTTAATTGTTAACGGTATCAGCCAAGCGTATGTCCAAACATACCGCATACGTTAAATGAAATCCCCGAAGTAGCTTTACTTACGATAAAGGATAGAAGGATAAGAAAGGACACATAGGATAAAGGGACAGTTGCCAGAGTCAGTGTTTAGTCTAATTATGAAATGGGTAAGTTAAACAAGAGTAAGAGAAGAGTAATATTTACATTTTCCAAAATTTCATTGAAATTGGAAAGCGATCGCGCGGAATATACATACAATAATTCTAGTCGTCTTCTGTCTTCCTTCCTTCTACCTTTATCTTTATTTCTATCTTATCTTTCTAATAAGAAAAGGATAGAGAATTTGACGAGGGATCTGATGAACAGGAAACGATACTATCATTTTTGTCTATCCTCTCCTCTATTTATTAAAGGAAGGCAACGTATCTATGACTCATTTGCTTTTTGCGAATGCCTATGGGCAGTTGTCATTTAATTTCAGACTCGCTTGTTTGCCACCTTCTTCTATAACAAAAAAATATAAACACAATATACAGCATCAAAGTAAGAAACATAGTTAAAGAAACGCATTTACATTACAAACGACGCAACTATTCATAAACAGGTTCCGCTGTCGTCAGATGGTGTGCTTTTCTTGCGACGACCCGAGACCGCCTCACTCCGTCAGTAATCTCTCCCCATATACACAGCTGTCAGACTATTCTGTTGATTTATCAGACGTGCAATTTAAACCAAATAGTCCGATAAATTACAATCTTTTAATTTTTTTAACAAAAACAAAACCGTCTTATAATTTGATTTATAAGTCATTAAGTCATTTATAGCCACGGTACGTCTGATTACAAAACTTCCTCCTTTTTTGAAGTCGGTTAAAAATTAAAAATGTATACAACGTTCGAATATATCATTGTACTGGTTTACTTAGCATTACAAAATTCTGGACCTCACCACCGTATTTGAAATCTTCATATGCTAACATTCATCCAGAATATCTATAAGCTTAAACGCTTCGATCTCCTAAGACAATACTTTCACGTCTCTTAATTGTAAGCGGTATTCGTGAACTCCGACGCAACGCTATTTGCGTCATCGGCCAATTCCCCGTTGTTACTCGGTTTGTCCGTACGAATTTGCCACGCAAGTGTCCAGTTGATTCGACCCCGGCCAATTAAATCGTCATGCGATCACTAAGTTAGTTTGAGGGTGTGGTTACCGTCCATTAGTGTCCTATTAAAATTTTCAATAAATCCATACTGTCTCTCGAATGCGTATAATTAATTGATCGGTGTTCTTTAATTTAAAAATAATAATTAAAAATCAAGGTATTTTTTACTTGCCATAATGAGCTCAAATATAAAAGCAGATTATACAATATTCATATTTAGAAAGCAAGATGAATTATTAATTCTCTTTGCATTACAAACCATCAAATGAACTGTTATCCTCATTTGTTAGTCAAAAAAATATGCAACATTGAAGACTTATATTTAGCAAAAGATGTCACTTTCTTAACATGGTGCTGTTAGAAAAAAAAATGGTTGTAAGCACTCACTTATCTCGATAAATCACACATCAGATCTGAGAAGACGAAGACTATTATTTATTGTATTTATATACATACGTATTTATTTCCTTAACAGCAAATTGACTTTTAGAGTATTTAAAAATAGACTTTGGCTTTTACATTTTCACTTACATCTTTTTTATGGCAAAAATATTTTTGCGCGTTTTTTATATAAGTAAGGGCAAACGAGCAACAAGCAATTATTTGAAATTCATATACCAAAAATTTATGAACAGTAACTTTCTAACAAATTGGCTTACAGTACTACTCAAAGGTGGATCTGACCTTTCTTGGTCTACATTATTCATCTTGGCATAGGGGTTCGTCATTTACTTTTAATGACGCCATGTTTTTTTCATAAATGTGATCGATGTTTATAACGGAATAGAAAATTTTTACAGAAGTAGAAATCATTCGTATATACGAGCAGCAGACAGCAGACAAAGAAATAGCCATCAAGTTATGTAAATCATCTATAGCAGAATAAAATGAAGAGCGGGAAGAAAGATAATCGATTTTGATGCAAATTATGCAATTTAAATTTCTAGAGAAAGATTATTAGATTGCCTTAGGAATCGATTGATTATGCTTAAATTTAATTACGCAAGTTACGAGCTCTCTTTTATTGCTATTTTCTTAATCAATGTGATAATTCAATTTTTACAATACTTATTCTAAATTTGATTACTAAATATACAGATGAAGATTTACATAATTTGATGAAAGTTTTAAGAAGTCGAAGTCGAATTGACACAGTGACATGTCGCTTAGTTTATTGTTAGATAATTGTGCAAGTCAATGACTAGACATATAAAAATGTTCTAAGCAAACATATAAGCAATGAGTAAGATTCCTCGTCTGGGGATGCATGTATGAATTTTCTACTAGATTTTTCTTAGCCCGACCTGCCTTTTGCATTGCAATAAACAATTTACGTATCTAGAATTTATTTTATGTAGTAATATAGATAGTATTATTTGGTTATATTTTACTTTTATACCTTTATGGAAGGTATACTTTTACTCGAGAATAGATCATCTTAACTACACCATATCTTTCCAACATTTTTACATATTTTATAGCCGCGTAAATCAAGGAAAACGATACATAGATAATCGTAAAATTATCATAATATTAAAATGAAATCGTGCGATTTGAGAAATTTTATATTGTATCCATCATTAAAAGATACACACCTAACTCCCGGAATATTAACTTGTAATTTGTTGCGCAACGATACGTTGTTAATTGTTCGACTACGATCTGAATGAGGGTTACAAAAAGAAAACGTCTCCTTATGAGAACAAACCATAGTATTGAAGTACCGTTTTTAGTATTTCAAAGTGTCACATATTTTTATTTATGCCCAATAGACTTAGAGATATTATCTGTATCAGTATTTACATTTGATGATTTGAAGTTTTGCAGACCATATTGACCAATGAGTAACATAATTTTCTATGTATTAGAAAAAAATGATATATACTGACTTGTTAGAAATACGGCACTAGCTGGTTGTCAGTTTTGTTTAAAAATCCCAAATAAATTATAGAAAACATTAAGTTATTTCTACAAGTTTAGCCTTACCATCATTTTCTATTAGAATACAAACCGATATCCATAACTGCATAGTATAATTTATAGTCTCAACTGACCCTATAATGGCGCGAATGACTTGATGATTCAGGTTTAATTATTTCATAACTAATAAGCAAGTTGACTTGATCGCACCGTACTAATTAGCAGTTGAGACTCGACACCGTGTTAATTGTTACCAATTCGAGCTCAGTTGTGAAGTGATCGTTGCAACCTTGCACCTAGATACAACGCGTCCACTTTTTTAATGTTTCATCAGTGAACACCTCTCAGAATACTTTATTATTTAATACTTGGTTAGTACCTATATCATATATTTAATTATATCTTTATTATTCTGGAACTGTCACTGTCAAAACTATTCTTAATATTTTATCATTGTTTCGCTTCAACTATCTTATTGAAGTGCTTGCTTTGACTTTAAAGCTGATACTATTTAAAGTTATATAGATAGTAGTTTTTATTAAAAATATAATTTTAATTGTTTACTAAAAAAAATCTTGTTTGTATTAGATCCACAGCGACCACTTCCTTGCCATCATGGAAGTGGTCGCTGTGGATCATGGGACCAGATGAGTAATTAAAAAAAACATAATTAAATAACCGTTTTCATTTATTTTCATTATATTTCGTTATATGTTTGTTGTAAAAAATGAGTTCAAACGACTTATGCATCTTTTATAGCTTAATGTAATTTTATTGTAAGACATCGACGGTACAAATTATTATTTTATTATAATAATTTGTTGGTAAAAACTATTCCATTTATTAGACTGATAATTTCATAATAAAAATACATTAAAAAATATCAATTATACCCTTTTTAATTATTAATTACCGATTTGATCATTTTCTTGTCATGTTGAAACAAAATCGCCATTCAAACATATATTCAAAATAGTTTACTATTGTGACCTAAAATATCATTTAAACCAGGCAACAGATGTTTGGAGATATATTCGATTTAGATTCAGGATAACCGTATTCCTAGTGAATTAGGTTACGACATCATTAAATTCTCATAACATTCAGGTTGTTTACATAACCTTTTTTTTTTAACTAATTTACGACTCATATAAAATGATTCTTCGATTTTAGTATCTAAAACAGTGTTACGGTAAACGAGATTAATTTAATGACCTAACAAATCGGTCGATATTATTTTCTCACATGTTAACTTTTTTATAGCTTCCTACGACTTGCGTAATGCAACTTAGCTTTGGGAGGGCAAATTATGTCAACGTTTGTATGTATCGGGTAATGATTGTGGATGCGCGGGCACGTCCAGCAGGCGCGCGGTGACATTGACTTTCTTATTGGCGCGCTGCTGATAGCGCGCCGACACACGGCCGCCGCTCGCCACGACGCGCGCGCGCATTTACGCTCCGTCGACGCGACAGCCCGCGCCGGGCCGCCGGCAATGCCCGCAGTGAAAGTATTCAGTATATTCGGCGGACAGAAGCCGACCGAGAAGCATACGGCCGCTCCTACCGCGCAGAATAGGGCGATGCAAAAACTCTACAGGACCTTCTCAGTCAGTCCCGAAAACACGAACGAACTCAAAGGCGGGAAAGTGACCGCGATTGCCGCCTGCATCGAGAAACGTATCATTAGTGAACCGCAAGTGAAAAATAACAGTGATAACGTGCAAAACATTTCAAATATTACTGACATTAAAATAAATAGTTCTTCCGGTAAATTAGACGTTTCAAAAAGACAACGCGTGTACGAAAATGTAAACGTAGTTAACGCAGACATAAAGGCAGATGTTAAAGATAAATTATTGGAAGAGTCGAAAGGATATACATCGGTATACGAAAATATTACAATTGTGAATAAACAGCGAAAACATAAAATTGAAGGCGATCCTAATACTGAATCAAAACTAAACAAGGCTTTGGAATCTTTCGATAAAATATTATCTGAATTTTCTTCAAGTACATCTCTCACTGCTGACATTAATAGTAACAGTACTTTCATTGTACCGAAATTACAAAAATCTAAAACTTGTAGTATTATCGAGTCTCGTTGCATTTTGAAAAAGTCTAATTCTGATCCAGAAAGTGACAGTAAATTACGAAAAAAAGTTTCACGGAACAAATCAATCGATAAAACAACGAGCCTGTGGAATCTAGATGACATGAAAGGTAAGGAATTATCGTATCCAATAATGCCTTTGTCATCGGTACAAAATGATAAAATTAATTCCGACAAATATGCAACATACAAAATTTCGTCTAAAAACACTTCGCGTGCTAACTGTATAAAAACAGAAGACCTGAAAAAACTGGATGTAAAAACCAGAATTCTTAAAAAAACCTTATCAAACCCACCTTCAACACCAGTACCGGTCGTAACAAAGACCAAACAATCACCAAAAAAATTAAACAATACAAAAAAAATACGGTCTAAAGTATTGCCTGATAAAACTAGAACCAGCTTAGACTCCAAGATTGTGCCAAAATCACAAATGCAAAAAGCTAAAAGTGTATGGGAGATAGGAAACGAAGCCATGATTTCAACAAAATTGGAAAGAACTAAATCCACTACTTCTATCACGGGTTCTCCCAGTAAGATCCCGGTGATAAGGAGTCAAATGTCACAAAACAAATTCAGTAGCACTAGAGCGCTGTTTTCTCCCACTCCGGTTGATCTAAATAATGTAGACCAGGCCAGAGAGTGTGCTCAGAAAAATAAGGCGACTACAGCAAGAAAAAACTTAGAGAAATTCGAACCAAAGCAAATAAAACAAAAATCTCAGCTTAATTTAAAAACTGATTCAAAACGACAGTATGACAAAACCAAGAAAGAAGTAGTTGACAAAAAATCAACGCCATCTCCAAAGTTATCGATAAGGGATTACTCGGATGAAATCAACGCTATGCGAGCAAAGCTCCAACAGAAAAAAGTAAAAAACAAAAGAGACCTCGTCGTCGTACTGCCGGAGACGAAACGAAATGAAAATGAATCAGAAGCGATCGAAACTCTGTCACCTGTCAAGTACATTGTAAAAAAATTAGAGTACAAGACTGCCATGGAATCAAAGGCCGATGGCGCACAGTTTTTGAGCTGTAAAGTTATTCCTGCAATACATAAAGAGGTTTGCGTAGCAAGCACCACGTTTCATAACCACCTGAGCACACTCGTCGGTCGGCAAGTTAAGTATATAGAGCCGAGAGACGACACCAAAACATGCTCGCAGATTGGAAAGATCGATTTGCATAAGCATGCTATGGAAAAGATATCAGACACGCACTCAGACTGCAGCGATGACTCGGGTCACGTTTCTAACGACGCCGGCAACGATAACGACGCCGTATTCGATAACATGCACGATTTGAATGGCAGCGTAGATGAAGTGGACTGTAAAATTTTCGACGGACCCAAACAGTTCGGGATAGATGTGCCCGAGCATGCGAAGAGCGTGTGTCCCGTGCGGCCGGCGCGCCGCGGCGGGCGCAGCAACGAGGTCGCTAGCGGTACCCCAGCCGGCGCTCCGAAAGTGGACGAGCAGGTACGCGACACTGTTAACATATCGATATTGCAGGTGCCTGTACCTGCTTCAATGTAGCTAATTTGCCAGTTAAATCGTGTATAATTCATTCCGCTGTCGTAGTTTAATACACCACATTATACACATAGAAGAAAATTTCTTTCCGATTAGAGCTAAACAGCACATGCTATGAATAATCTTAAGTTATCATATAAAAATTTTTTATGCATTCCTCCCATATTCCTTTTTGCTATTTTATTATAAACAAAATAGCGATTCATAACAGGTCGTCTACCCCGCGTAGTTTTGTTGTCTATTCGAACTCTCAATATTATGCAAGCTCTAACAGAAAATAGATATGCAAGTGAACATTAGCATGCGTCTACATCAGTAAACAGTACCATATCTAAATATGAATGGTTTGACATATTGAATTTTAACGACGCCATGCTCTTAGGTACTATGTATGAATTCATTATTAGATGTACGAGAAATAAGTTGAATATCGGTAACTGAATTTGAAATTAATAATACGTGGCAGTATGCAATATTTTTAAAAACATTAATAATATATACATACATACAATAATTTTCGATAACACTTTTTGAGCTAAACCTTATCAGGTTAGTATGCAAAATTAATTAAAAAAATCAGGAAGTTCGATATAATCCGTGCAAATGCGTATTATGTCATGATCAATCAAGATATTTTAACATAAATATTTATTAACATATTGTCGTAATTTACGTAACTTTCTAAAGAATGCGCTTTTAAGTTCCACTTCGTATTTCACGTTTGTCATTCACAGCATTTATTGCTTACATAACCAATTTGGTATTTGAAGATTATGATTAAGCATTTTATGATGAATTATAAGTGATATAGCGAATTTTTATGTAATCTTTTACTCTTAATTGAAGTAGTTGCCTCGCTCCAAATGTAACAGAGAATGATCTCACTTATATAAAGACTTGGGATTAAAATTGTTAATGGTATAATATTTTTAGTGTCCTTTCATTATCCTTTCGTTTTGGAATTGAAATTGAATCCCACTGTTATATTATAGCTGAGTTCTTTCAGAAATATTACGAGGTCCTCGAAGTTAATTTGTTTTAGAAATTATTAGTCAAGGCATCAGTTAAAGTGCAACTCTATCTCGACATCTCGATCTTTTATTACGACGCTTGATCGTGATCTGTAATTTCACGGTTTGAGACAAGTGCACTTCACGGGTCACGGAGATTATAATTATTACTTCCGCGCTTTCACCTAATTCTTACAAAATAAGTCTACAGGTGACGTATATGACATAAAATTATTACCTCGTTAATGGATGTGGTACTCTTAACAGTTTACTTACGACGTTCCAACGCACACTTAACTCGGTTGCGCAATCAATGAAAGTTAAATGGAATTTCCGAAATTTCTATTTAAACGGTTAGCCTTAAAATCTTACACAGTTGATCTCAATTTTGTAGTTTAATTTACTTTAGTACGCTGTATTTTGTTGATGGTAAGACAAGTCGAAGAGATGTTACAAAAGTTATGACATCAAAAGGTATACTCTTAAACATATGTTTTTTTTTTTAAATCGACCTATAATCTTATTGTAATTAATAATGTAGTATCTACACTCTCAAGCATCTTCGCACAAATAAAGCGGAAGAAGCAAAATATGAAATTTAAATCCTTTATCTTTATTTAAATTTTATTTCTTTATTTAAATTTTAATTCACTATCGTTTATTCTCTTCCGCTCACATACTGAAATCATAGTTTAATCTCAATATTGACAAAATAAGAATACAGGCGTGGCCTGGTCTATGTTGATTGTAAAAAGAACCGAGTTAGTGCTTCGGCGAGTCATACGTTCCGTCCATAACATAATACATTCAAGTTTAACTGCCAATAAAAATTCATGAAAGTAACAATTTCATCATTTTACTATAACATTAACTGAACTTTCTACTTTGTCAGCGTGTGGTTTGAGTCGTAATTAAAAATGTTGA
>DWLR01000603.1:0-23870 GCA_018246295.1 Papilio alexanor hazarajatica | reverse complement strand
ATATATATATATATGGATTACGCATATTAATTCAACTAGTAGACTTGTGGCTTAGTATAGACTGGTGCCTAACTTATTCACCCCGTATATACATTACCCACACTAGGAGAATTTTAAATTTACGATCAACATTCATGACATCCTGCAATATTACATTTCATATTGTAGTAATAAAACCATCAATTTTGAACGTAATTTTAAGAACATCTTAATAAAATTCATTCGAAATTCAGTGGCATTAAGTCGGCGCGACAAAGTAATCAAACCTTAACAACTTCATCCCTGGACAAAAGCGTGGGGATGGTGTGCAGTCGCGGTAGCATGGTACAGTCACCGACAATCGTGTTAGGATTACAAGCTTTATTAATGGCCAGGGGTGTCAACGACGGATTAAAGTCAACGCTCATATTATACAACATTTTATCACCGGATTAGTTAATTTTAGGATAGTGACACACTTGCATAATCGTGAAATAGAAGTTTGTTAGTAGTCTCTGAAGTTATTGACCGATGTTTCGAGTTGGTTTACTAGTTTTTTAACCCATTCCGACAAGGGATGAGACAATTTTAGTGGTATTAAAACGTTTTCGAGTTAAATTTTTGTTTTTATTAGAATTAGTGCTGGAACACAGCTATTTATAAGCGTTATATCGTTAGGATTTATTTGTAACAAATATTAATTTTTCTCACTCGAAATTCACCAAATTAATTTAATTATTGCTATGAATGTTAAGGTGGAAAATGGAATATTGTTATTGAAATAAGTTCCAAGTCAGCCCTATTCGAACATCGGACAAGAGGGTGACAATTTCATAGTTTAAATTGTCCCTCTAAGCATCTGATAACTTTCGGTTGAGATCACAAAGAGAGGGCGCGGCGGGCGCATAAATAACACAAAATATTATACATGTATCTACATACAAATCTTAATTTATTAAGATGTAAGGAAGCGATACAAACAATTTATGAATCTCCAGTCCATGCCCATTACGGAGATAATGACGACAGATAAAATATCCTTCCTCCGGCGGACTTCTAAAAATTAAGTTGTTAAGTTCAAGGATCTCGACGAGAAAACTGTGCGCGGATGTTACGACAAAATGTTAATTTCGTAGATAGCAAATTATCGATTAGCGATTACCAAAAAATACGCTAACCGCTTTATTACTGTAATGAGGTGGTGATTTTTATTGCAATAAAGCCGCAAGGAAGGCTTTCATATGAAAGACGGTGTAAAGTTGCTTTGTTAACTTGTGTTGACTCGATGGTTTTCGAAGGTCCATATCGTAAATCATTCCATCCTTTATGGTTAATTTTAATTTTTTTTTCTGGTAAACATTTGGGTATGTTTTAAAAAGCTTTCTTATGGTAACTTTGCATAACACAACACAGTTTGGCCTACTTACGTCGTATCCGACAAAATGCACCTACAATCCGATCATCAAAATTGCGGGACTGTTGAATGATGCGGCAAGGAACCTTTGTGGTTAATTAACGTTACCGTAAAAAAGTAAAATATTAATTTTGTATATTAATAAATATCGGTATAATCCTTGTTTAAAAAAGTTACGGAATAAGTCATGGCAACACAGAAATGGCTGTTAAATTAATTGTGAAGTGTTAGTGTGTCTAACCTTGAACAATTATTTTTATCGAATTTGCTTCGCTTATTTTGTTTGTATTCGATAGTAAATCTTGATAACGAATCGTTTATCTTACTTTGATGACAGGTGCCATCAATTTTATTATTATTATTTATTAACGCCTAGAAATATTTACCACTTTTAACTTATTTAGCAAAGCTTATTTATTCCATCCCTTGGAAGCATAGAACTCTCGGAACCAAAGGAGATAAAATTATTTTTAATTGGTAATCTAATAACATGTTTTTCTCTTTTTAGCAAATTTTGCATATTAATTTTACCGATTTTTTGTTATCGATCAATCGATAACATTCGAGTGGCAGATCCCCAAAGCGATCACCACAGGGCAGATACCCTTGTGCAATTAAATAGTCATGTGATCAATCCTCATATAAATAAAACAATTTGGAAGTAACTTTCACTTACTCCGAGAACAAATTAAGCATTCGGTGACTGGACGATACTGGGCGAAATAATAACAAGAGTGAGAGAGAGAGCTAGAAATTATTTACTAAGGTGGTAATCTAAAAAGCCTTGGTTCATTCTATAATAAAGCAATCAAAGGTAAAAACATCTGCATGACCACCAGATAGTATTTCCATAACTTTTATGAACGATACAACAAAGAATATATTTGAGAAGCGTGATCAAGAATCGTAAATATTACAACGTATTAAAATTATTATGACATGCAATTGTACGCAAGGCTCCTTCAACAAGCACCACAATAAACACATAAATATAAACGAAGCCACTTGTACGAATAGCCAATTTAAGTGTGCACTTCCACTAGTATTAAATATGTTACAAAAGTCATAAATAATATTCTAAAAATAATTTTAACAGCGTTGTACTTCAGTATTTGACTTAACCGTCTGTCATGACAGAAAAGCGATGTTTGTAATTAACACAACAAATCAGGAAGATGGTGTCATCGTGTTTATTCACAAGCCAAAACTCCTACAAAACTTTTTGAAGAAAACGCCAACCAACGGTGGAACAACTTTATCGCGTTTAATAATTATTAATTTCAGCTAATTACTAATTTAATAGTAAATCGTAGTTATTTATCTTGTTACATTATTAATTGATTACAGAAATCATATCTCCATTAATAAACGAACAATACCGGCCACTGTTGTAACATCAGAATTGACATTTGAACGGTGTTCCCCTCTGTGGGTGGTCAGCTGTCAAATTAATCCGTGTCCGTCGCGCCCTATCAACGAACTGTCAACTCTGTCAAATTAATAACAATAATTGGATGAGGACGCGGTAGACCCTTGAGTGTGTGTGATTAATTTTTTAACAAGTTACTTCACTCCCTTTGCAGTCGTACTTTGGTTATGATGTAGTCAGTTGTTACAAATATATGTACATACATACAAACAATACGTTTATTTTATTGTGTTTATTTCAAAAAGTAATTGATAAATTAATGTGAAATACAGACAATAATTTTGAAAACTTACAATTTTCTTGACTTTGCTCACATTTTTCCCGTTCTTCCTGGGTGATAGTTGACTCTTAATTCACTAAGAAACTCTTTGGGAGAAAATTGTTTATTATTTACTGTATGACACTGTGTTATATAATTACATTATAATTTATTCCCTTTAAAAAAATCACGAAAAAGATATAATAGCTCATCTAAACGTCTTACAACAAGATATTAAAAAACAATTTTTAATAGATTAAATAACGAATAATATGTTATACATTTCAAAAATCGTTATATCGTAATCTAAGTATTATATATTTTGTCATTTACTATATCATAGTGTTTAATAGTGTTGGAATATCAAATTTCGATGTCAATAGATGGAACTGCTATTCCGGCTTTATCGCTACAAATCCTTTTACCGCGACCCGTTCATTGATAAGTTCATACCAAATAGAGAAATAAACGCTCTACAACTTTCCTTTCAGGGATTAAGAGGTTTTATTGATTATAAACCTACGCCGTTTCTCATTCGATTGACGCTCCTTCTGATCGTTAATACCAAAGCCTACGTAAATTGTTATGAGATCGCCGCTTCATAAATTATTCGTTTGTTATTCAGTTGATAAGTAAAACTAAGTTTTGATTTTTATTTATAATTACTTTCTTACAAATTTTATGGAAGTAACAAATATTCGAATTTTTCTTACTTTACTTACTACTTATTAGGTTTTAAGTTAACTTTTAGCAATATATGACATATGTAATTCATGTATTGTTGCCATAAATGTTTTAAGTAAAAGGTACGATATTTGCATTGCTCGTCCTGTAAATAAATTAATAAAACCTTAATGCTTATTTCTTTGAATGAAGATGTTTGTTTACGATACATCTTTATTACTGTACCAACCCATTATCGATATTCCATACGCAATCTGCTGTACTTATTAAATACATCGACGTCCCTTATTCGTGCTGATTGGCCCTCGACGAGACATATCATGATCTAAAACACCGATACTCGCTAATTGAACAACCGTTTTAAAAATGTACTAAGAGCGAAAGTTAACTGATACCTTGGGTTCCGTAGGCATTAAAAAATAAATCATTGAAAACTTACAAGTTTTTATTCGCTATCCAATTACAATTCGCATACCGAATCTTTCGCATGTATACATTAAAAGTAACAAATATTATTCTCGAGAATATTTTCTGGAGTAAAACATGATGATGAATAATAATTACAACACCAAAAAGTGATTCAGAATCAATTCCGCAAATCAGGTTAACAAAAAACCCACACAGATAATGTGTACTTTCCCAAGATCAATAATAAAACTTTGTACTTATTTTTATTTTTACCTTATTTTTAGTTTATACACAAATCAACATATTATAATGTTTACAATGCTTGTTGGAAAAACAGAGAGTTGAAGATATAAACATGTACGTATTAGATACAATTATTATTTTTTGCTTAAAAATATCCTTATAAATAGTTAAGGATCCCTAAAGCAGCTAATTTATGATCTATAACTAATTAGCGACTTCTAGTTTTCTTGGAATGCAGCTGAGCACTCTCTAACTAGGAGGCATACTTTTTACAGGGACAATTAGAATTTGGCCAAGGTACCAAGTGAAGTTATTTGAACGATGGACCCGTTAACGACAACTCAAGTTAGGATTAATCTATTATGACGTATTTAGCTCTCATATTCAGACCATACGGCTTGCATCGCAACTGAGTAATTTGACACTGGAAAATAATTTTAATCATAAAACATAAACGGCATTATGAATGCGTATTATAAAAGAGGCAAAAATATAAACGGAAATCCCTTTCTTGTGAGTAATTAAGTTTCAATAATGTATACTCTGTGTACATGAATTTTAAATACTAAGGATATTTGTAGAAAGGCCCTTCATAGTAATTATCGTAATATATTATAACGCTGTTAATATTTGATTCACAGTACGCGGGAAGTTTCGTAAAAACCGAACAGTTGGGGGAATGCCTACCGGTACGAAAGTCAATTGAATTGTAATAGAGCAAAGGACCATGTCATCACCAATAAATATCACGGTTACGGGTACAATTAATATCGTCTTTCCTCAAAATGCCCTCAATTTTTACTCGTTTGCATAATCTGCTATATTTTTTTTTACTAAAGATTCATTAAATCTGCAACAAAGTAGGCGATATTTTATCTTTAATACTGCTGACCCCCGATCCTTTAAATTATCTTTAATTAGGCGACACGCGGTCATCGGTTCTTCATTAGCGGAAACGTAGTAATAACAGAGATTATTTGAAAAGAAAAAAACTGTCGAAGAACCTCTGTCTCCGAAGACATAAGAAATAACCATTATTGATAAGAAATACTTTTTTTTTTAAATTTGCAGTAGTGAAGTCTTGTAGTTTTATCGATATTTTAAACAATTTATTTTACAGTTACAGAAATGTTGGAATTTTTTAAAATTTACTGCTTAAAATAAAATATCAGCTGTTTCGCTGAATATGTTAACTTTAAATTAACGTCATTGTTATGTTAGATAATTTATATTTTTATTGAAAAATAATGTGGAATTCAGTTCTAAGTTTTGATAATTTTCCTGATGGGTTTAATTCACTTTTGATTACCATTGACATTTTAAAATAAGTCTGAATGTAGAATTTAAATTTCGGAGTAAACTTTATACAAATCTCATGACCTTAATGAAAACCAACTTTATTTCGTCCCTTAAATGTAACTCTTAGAAATAAACTATAAAATCCACGTGCAATGCAGTTCTTCTTTCGAGTTTAACGCGTTCCAGTTGATTTGAACGACGAATAGATTTTCCCAAGAAATTGCGATTTGTAATGAATGATTCGCTATGCCTCAAAACGCAACGACCTCGAGCGCCTGAGAACTGTTCGCCCAACGACAGCAGAGGCTCTATTGCCGCTAAAGCCTTTGTCTCAATACACAATAAACTAATCAGGCTGCTGTAGTCTAGACTCAATTTGGCAACAAACTCGTTAAATAAATTCAATTTTGAACATAAGTAAGTAAAAGCAATTATTAAAAATTAATGATAATTGCCAAATATGTACCACGTGCCACGGGCTAATAATTTTCTGTACGCATGTTTTACTTAGAAAGCAAAAACATATACAACTAGAAAACCTTTATTTATATATAAAATATACAACAGTAACATTTACATAGAATATAATAAAATCATCATCACAATAAAATCATAACAGTATTTATACATTCGAAGATAGGAGGGATAATCCTCGTCTATAAAAAACTTAATACGATTCCAGACGTAATAATCATAAGAGGGCGTGCAGTATCACGGAAGTGTTTAGAGGCGGCACTATATTTGCCGTAAAAAGAAATACTCAATAAAACTATAACGGTCATTCACCTTCGCACGGTCGCTTTCGTCGTAAAACGTCGCGTATTATTTTTAAGACATCTGCGTCTGGATTTACACGGACGTTTATCAAGTCAACAGCTTTCGTCTTTTATTCATTACGAAGGCATAACAAATACGTTCACGGCAGTTACTCTAATAAGTAAAAGATATTTTTGGTCTTTTCCTCTTTCTATTAACCGCTGAGACTACTACCGTAACTCATTAAATGAAAGAAACCAACTAAAATCTGCAACGACCAGCGTACATTCACACTTAAACTTGTAAATTTATACTAATGACGTTGTTATTGATTGACTTATCAATTTCCTCATTGTAAATCAACGGTTTATATTCGTACGTTGAACTTACACGCGGCTAGCATAGTCCTCGATCGTATTGTATAGTATTCACAAACAAATTATCCGACTCGCGAATGATAAAACATGTCGTAACAACGTGTGTCTTGATAACAATTACTCCCGACTGTCATAATAGGGTTCAGGAATGGCAAACATGTCCAACGACGTATCCTAGGTAGGCCTCCCGCAAAAGGGTTCGCCATTCAAGATGGTAAGGGACTGATCTTTGCTATCTAAGAGTGATCAAGGATTATTGCATATATATACTACTCTTTTAAATCATTCACATTAATGTTTAATATTAAAATAAAATCTGTGTTTTATTTTTATCGATATCACAAACGTAACGCACGTCACTGCGGGCGTGACATACGTGCGCGGGCGCACGTCGTGCGGAGAGATGACGTCACTCTATGCCCGCGAAATTCGCTGCACAAGGCCGAGCGATGACCTCGCCATGTGGTGATGAGGTATCACGTGGATAGTCGCCGAAACCGCGGTGTCAGAGGCATCTTTAACTATTTGTAATCTCTTCTGGTGCCTCTAATTTTTAATTCACTAGAAATTCTTACAGGCGTTGATTCCTAATTGCTATAGATACATAACAGTGGATTATCTTCTGTCTTTAATTTAAAAACAAAAACACTTTTACTCAGGATAATTGTAGTGCAATTTAATGAAGATTTTTAAATCTTAATATTAAGGGATTATCTTGGATTTAAAACGCCGCTCCTCAGATTGTTGAACTCTAAGCTACGTAAGAAAAGAGAACTTTAAACATACAACTCAATATGTAAATATATAACCAATCAAAAGTATAACATGTAAGAGCGTATCAATATTATACATTGACATAGTGAATTAAGTTCAGATTCATGAAATAGATTGCTCAGAAATGCTCATGAAAGTAAAATTTACGTCGCCAACAAGACATCAGATATGAGAGTTGTGGCTGGTGACAGGAGCGAGAACCGTTGCAGATTATTGCGGTTACTTCCGGCTTAGACTTAAAAGGCCGTGAAATTATAAAACGGTATTGTCAAGATTTTATTTTTAGTTTGATGCCTAGATATCTAAAATAGAAGTCATTGGTTATCTGGAGTTTGTATTTGTTCAGCTTATTTTTTATATCATAGCTGTTAGGTTAAGATAATCACTTTTATATTAGAGAGCTGAGGTAACAAGTATACGGACCGGTATTATGTAAGATTTAATTTTTCTATAAAAAATTGTCCAAGTCGACTTGCAAAACATGATCAAATTTTGAACTAAATTTTGAACTGAAGACATACAATAAACATGTATTTAGATTGCTAAAACCCAGTTTGTGAAAGACTTGTCATATTCCTGTTCAACTAACACTTCTGTCAATTTGATTGAGATAAATTCAGGCGTTCTATATAACAACCCGAATTATGTTAAACAAAGATTAACTACACATTAATTGTAATTTTAATTAATTGACATTTAAGAAAACGGACATAAGCCGTATCTCCTAAATTAGGATTTATCATTACTATTGTATTCGTAAACTTTGACCAAAAGTACACATGGTCTGAGATTTTCGCCCTCAAACATTCAGACCATGACCTGGACAGGCAATAAATGTCAATCTATCGTAGGTATTGTTATTTAAAAATAATAATCTTTAACATTAAACACCAACGAGCTATTCAGCAATCTATATAGAGAGTAAAGCCAAGAGCTTTAACGATGCGTCAAACATGTAAAAGAAAGTCAGGGTACAAGGATAGTAAATCCTCATTCGTTTAAGATAAACGAATTAAATTTAGAGTGACAGAGACGATGCCTGCCCAAATATTTCGAGTAGTCTAATCGTCGAGACGGCCCCACCGTGGCTCAGAACCGGACCCAATTTTTGACAGCTACCAACTTTCACCATAATTGTTATTTATACACTGGCCCAGAGTTTATCTCCCACTTTATTATTTTCATTGGCATGATAAATTTCTCCGGTCGCATTAAATTTATCTGTCTGTAGATTATGTGCGATGACACGCCGCTGACTTGCCTTCAACTGGATCAAGCCCTTAAACTCTACCAAATGAATAAAAAAAAAGAAACAATCCGTAATGAAACTGTATATGAATTAATCAGCCAATCTTTTTTATGATTTAAAATGAACATGCAACTCAACAGAATAGATTTTGGAGTGTCTTAATTTCTAAACAAGACAGTACTCATTCATAAGTTATAACCTAGTTGAAGAATAGAATGCCGAGCCATCTTTGTGGAAAGTGCAATGAAAAATCGACGAAAAAGATTTAGGAGGTTGACAGTAGCAACATACGTAAATAAGTACTGAAAAGTCTTACTGCGGTCACCATAATTGTACCCAAGCATAGTCAAAATTTCCTGAACAATTGAAGAAACCATCTCTGATAACTGATATATTTGATTTAATCATGACGGAAATTGTATTGAGTAAAATCAGACAAATCAGCAGTAAGCTAGTATTATTCTAAACATTTACAAATCAAACTGCTATTTGCTTTGACACCTATCGAGATTGTAAGCTATTATTTAATGCTCAAACCTCACAGTCGAAGCGTCAATTAGATAAATTATAACAATTAAATATCGGCGCACACGACCGCCAGCGTGTGTGGTCATAGCGTGACTGATCACCATTATAATCTTGCATAACTGACGCCATCTTGAAAGCCGTGCTTTATGGCTGTCTCTGCGATAAACGCTATGATATCAAATTTTTAATTAGTACTTCTGCGTTTAATAGCTCCTGTGGGCTGTAAATATCGTTTAAGTCAAAAGTCATATTTTAATCTCCACGTAATGTTATATATCATAAGAATATTTTTAATCGCTTCAATGATTTCTTAAAAAGCCAGTTAGTTACATTCCACTAAGTAACTTTTAAACGCTGTTTAAGTAGTGTAAAACCTTTTTTTTATAGATATTTCACCATTGGACTAACATTACAGATGTTATGACACAGAAGAAATGCGTGAGTGAACAGCTCGACGCCGACGCATCAGTAATAAACGGTTACAATTCTAAATAGTGTAACTTTAAGCACAGTTTTATTTTATCTCGATATGGTTAGATATATTCTTCATTGCAATCTATTCTATCATTACTGGCACTTAGAGCAGCTCTAACGCGATGTAATCACCACTCGTCCACATTAAATTGTCTTCTAAACACTATTTTATTTTCACTTAGCTCGACTGATTAGTGCTATTTGCGTCTCGTGCCTCGGGTTTTCGTACGTCAAACTAAAGGGATGCGCTTTGGTTACATCTTCGTGTAATTGTCGATAATTTTTCAATACAGTATAACATTTCATGTAATTTTCATGAGCAGTGTCTTTTTTATTATTTTGAAATAAATGAAATTATGATTTTTCAATGTATCCTCCTCTCCTTGAATATTTTATCATTCTTTAAATATTATCAATTACTTCATTCGCATAGAAGAAATAATATAGTCTATTAAATAATAGTAAGTTTGGTCAAAATTTTGTTTTGGGTAACTATGTTATGTCCGATATTGATAATATAAATTTTTAATGACTTTCATAAAAATGAAGTTACTGGTTAACTTGTCGACTCACTTTTTGGATTACTGCTGCTCAACACTACCAGAGTTTCAACACAAAGTCTAAGCAAATGGAGTTCTCTATAAATTTTCACTCGCTTCTGACACTTTTAAAACTCTAAACCTACAGTAGGCTTCGATTTATTGATATTCGATAGCCTACTGTCTAGGTTCGATAGCCTAGGATCTAGGTATATCGATACCTGAGAGTCACATCACTAGGCATCAATGAGCTCTCATTACCGGCGCTCTCACCGCGGGTGTCGGCAAATTGCACAGCGCCTCATTCACAGCTCCTTAGCGAGAATTAACGCTGCACTCATCGATACAACTCTTATCGAATGCGGTGCATCACTAATTCATTGTTCATAGGATAAAATTGATTTTAATTACTAATTAAATTAGGAATATTTACAAATATAGAAATAAGGCTTTAGCACAGCCCCATCTTATGTTTATTGTTTCTGTATAGCACTCTCAAATAAATCATTACATTTTCGTAATAATTTTGCATGAAAATAATACGATCTTAAATTACCAACAATATCATTACATTTGGATGTTATACGTTGAGTTGTATATACTTTGTGCTATGTTTATCGTTTGCTTATTTAACTAATCAATGTCAAAAAATCTATTAATATCACTTTTCATAATTTCATATTTATGACGACTTCTTCTATTATTACTTGTAGTTAAGTTAAATTTTCCATATAAAATATATGAGACTATCCATGAGATGTATAAAATTATGGTCACAGCTCGATCGTTCCGCGTCCGAACATCGCCCGGGGTGCCGACAGAGCGCTTCTTATCCGCTAAGGGCATCTGCACACAATAACAAAATCATTTTGCATAACAATACCGTATTATGTTCAAAAATAAACAGCAAAAATGTGATTTTTTTATGTAATATGTGATGTGTAGTATGTAATTTGTGATGTGAACACAAATTATAAGCTAAGTGTATGTAACAAATATGTAGGTTTACTACTAATGTGTTTCTTGTATTTGATGATTAAATCCGGAAGATAACTTATTTACACAATACTTTTATTAACCTTAGTTTCGTACTTTTTTTAATTTATTTATGAAACAGCATGTAGACTTGTAGTTCCATTAATTTGTCCTATTTATTATATTGTATTTTATTATAGCATATTGTTTAATGTTACAATTTACTTGCTATTTTAGCTTGCTTGCTTTTGTATTACGCCTATTGCGTGCATTACACATATCTCCTTCTCAATTTTAATTACATACATTAAAACATAGATGAACATAAAAATAAATCAGTATTAATCAATTTATATAATCAATCATATAAACATGTATCAATTATGTAATAAAATAAATTAATATTAAAAATAAAATATCCTCATACCATTTATAATAGAGCTTAATAAATTAGCACAATATGCAATTGATTTTGTTTACAAATTTCTTGTAATCGAAACTGTTATCCTAACCTAAAAATAAAAATAATGTTTACACGAACTTGAACTCTTTATTATCGTGATCCAATGAAAGTAAAGGTGGCCCGTTTTATTTTGGTTCAATGGATTTATTCATTTCAATAACATATCGTCTCGTACGTGTTTTTTCGTTCTTCCGGAACCAGTTTTGGTTGATGCGTTTTTTCTGACACAAGCTTTGCGTTTATAGAGTCACATTTATATTAAATAGAGTTAGAGATATTAAACAAAATATGTAACACGAAAAAAATTTAAGCTCACAGAACTCTTCTTTGTGTAGAGGTAGCAACCGGTATCCGCTATTGACTCAGGAAGATTCTTATTTAATTTCATACGTAATAAAATTATTATTTTTTTCTTTTCTGGATATTGGGACAAAGAGACAAAAATAATTGTCACATCTGTTCATAAAAAGTTTACAAATAATAAAAAATATTCCATTACATTGATAGATAAACACAAACATACATAAAAATCAAATTGCTGTTTGTAAAGATAAACAAAATCCTTGAATAATTTGCGATAAAAAAGCTGTACAGAATTAGAAACAGACCAAGTTACTTACGGCTGGCAATCCAATGTACCTTTAAATCAAGCCTACCTTATAAGGATGGGATATCAGAGAGAGCCGTGTCGAATTAGAGAATTGTATGCAATTCAGAATATATTTACTACATACGAGCGAGAAAGCGCATTGACGTACCGGACCTAAGAATACACATAATTATATTGTTTTGTAGTATTTATAATTATTTTGGCTTATCTTAGTAAAACTAAGTTTATTTAAATATGTTTTTTCTTTGTGAACGTAACGTAGTGGTTACAGAAGCAGATTCCCAATCTCATACTCCAATTAACTTTCTTGTAACGTATACTCGCCCCGAGATCAAATATTTCGCTTATAAATTCCTTCTCCTAAAGAAGGTAAATTACCAAAAACAAAATCAAGATCAGTTAATTAATTTGGTGTTAAGAATTTGTATGTAACCGTTATTCTATTGCTACTTCGATTTAAATGTCCAAATATATATAGAACAATACCATCAAAATTTTAATCTGTATATCTAAACTTTAAATGTTTAATAATGTACATTATCCTTAATTAATTAATATAAATAATCTTCAGTAAAAAGTTTGCAAACAAACAAATGCAAACAATTTCGGCGCCACTGTACAACATAAATGTCAGTTTATAGCATGTTTCATGCGGTAGATCCAGTGCAGCTATTGTCGGAGAAATGTTTTCTTGGAAGTTGCAGAGGTCGCGACATTGTTACAAGTAAATTTTGTGGATATAAAGTGGCACACCATTGTGTTTTACATGTCTGTACAAATACGGATATTGTTCCGTAATTTTATCGATTGTATTTTGTGTGAGGTCAACAACAGTTTCTTATGAAAAAAAAAACTTTTTATTCATCTTAAAAATTGATGACGTTTGCATAGGAAAGATCCAGAAGAAGGAAACGAAACGAAGAGAGAATAAAAAGCTGTTTTGTGAGTTTTGTTCTCTTCCACTCCACTTATTAGAGCAAACCTGCGTTTATAACTCTTCTCATATTATTATACAATATGTAGTTACGGCTTTCTGTTTTGGAAAGCACTTTAATTGGTAAAATTATGGGCCTAGGAATCGTATCAAATTATTTCCAGCTAAGGATACGCCACTGTTTTACAACAAAAACATATACTAACAACAATGATGCTTGCAACTTCACATAAAAACATTGACCTTATCATTGACATCTAGTTCTCTGCGCATACGCAGATAACAGTCCTGTATTAGAAAGCCTAAGCAATTGCTTTTAAATTATTCCCTTTGTAGTATACCTAACACAATACTATAATGTTATAATATTCCTTTCCCTGCAAAGCGGACCACATAAACGTTATATTTCGTTCATTCATTCATTCCGTTGGCCAATGTTTATTCGCCATTCGCACGGAAATCGTAAAATGGCGCACTTAAAGTTTAGTTTAAACAGTTAAATTTGTGTCTACGCGATATAAGGTTGCTGTTTATGTTAACTATTTAACTGTTCAGTTCGGATACATGGATGGAAGCGAGCTAAAAGATTGAATGGAATTAGTGTCTAGTGAGTGAATGATGGTTGGACGCGTGTCCTTTCACCGTGTGTTTTATGTGACCGACTTGAGACTTGACATATGTATTCGCTATAAGACATTTCAACGGCATTTACAGATATCAATTGACTTGACAGGTAAATAGGGATATTGTGGCTATAAACTTTTGTATTTTGCTCTAAGTTTTCTCACGCTCTACCTGATACAATGTACTTATTATTTTTTTATTTAAATACTGAAGTTACAAATCTAAGAAACTGGATAACATGTATTTCATTTAAATCAATCTAATAATGTCATATTAAAGAACGATATTAAGATGTCCTTAATTGACAAGTTAGAAATGATACAGAGATATTTGCCAGGACTTAGCAATATGGAATTCCTTACTGTGTTACTAATTTTTTTTTTATTGTTTACGTTACTTCAATAGTCTCTTCAGTCTTCTTATATCGACGGTTGAAAGGTGAAGAGAGATGCAACCAACTCGTACAATGAAATATAGTTTACGTCTTTCTCCCTTTTAAAGCAACAAGTTTAATGACAGTTTTTATAATGACGCGCTCGTTGTGAGTGTAGCTTGAACTCAATAACATGTGGCGTTTTGTTCCAGCGATACTTCAACGTGCGACATACAAGGTCGGCCTCCTGACAATCCAGGGGGTGTCTACCTGCCTCTATCTCTGCATGGATGCCTGCGGGTTCCATTACGCTAATGTAAGTAAACAATCTCTTTAAAATAATAACATCTTGGTGTAAAGTAAGCTCTTATAAACTTTTTATGTATATTCACTCTTCGCCGCAATTGTTAAGAGACTTTTATATTTGAAATAAGATCTAATAGTATTTGGTTGCTTACTGTTATGATGTTGTGATAGTTTATTTCAACTTAGATATTAAGGAAATGTTTGATAAAATTGGTTGTTTAATTTTTCACCGTAGATCTTTGATCTTGATTGTAAGTAATTAATGTTTGTTATCTTTTCTCTAGTGTAATACTTACTATACGTTTTTCGTATAACACTGTCCATATTCCAATTTTATAGAGAAAATAGTTACTAGTCAGTTGCTATCTTATGAAATGAGATGTTACAACATCAATATATCTATTGTGATTACAATAAAAAGTAATAGGCAATGGTGAGAGGCGATACTATGTGATATTTTCCTGCAATACATTTAAAATATGCATGGAATGTAACGGTCTCAAGGCACAATGAAACATCATACGAAAACAATCGCATATTCGTTACTTTCATAGGTACGTTTTTCGACGTAACCTTCATCTAAAGGTTTGATACGAGACCTTAAATTATTCAATACATTCAATAAGAATTAACGTTCTTTTTAAATACCAAACAATATAAACTTATTTTTAAATAGTACATTGACAAAAAATTCCACATCGACCTTTGTAAAGAGTTTTTTTTTTTTAAAGGAAAAACTAGCACTTGACCACAGTTCCGCCTGATGTTAAGAGATGATGTTGTCGAAACGCGCTAGATTTCGACCTTGCTGATCGTTCTGTCGCACAAAGTACTAAAAATCACATAAGTAGTATGAAAAAAAGATAACGTTCTACTAGGTCGTTATGTTTTCCAAAGATTGATGTTCAACATTTATTGGCGTTTAGAGTATGTAGGTAGGCTATGCCAACTTAACAAAGTAAGTTAAAATGGTTTGTTGTTTATGTGTAGCAACTGTGTAGTAACTGTTTAATGTTTATGTGTATGTATGATGTCAGTCTTACCGAGAACTGACATCACTAGATTGACATCGACTGTACAGGATGTTTCAGTGATATGCGACACGAAACGCAACGATGTACCAGTTTCAAACGTTTATAGCAATTGAACTATTTCCAGTTCCAATGAATTAGACACACAGTGAACTAGATTAACGCGCGTGCGATCCTGCTGCATTCCTGTCCGAGACCGCATCTTTACACATCCTGACATGTATCATTAAAATTTTTAAATATTTATATTACACACTAGCAAACCCCCCTGCCCCATTTACGCACATAAACAGATAAAGAAATAAAAATATTTAGCCTAGGTTAGTCGCTTATATAAGAACTTTAAAAACCATTTCAATGTTTTCTTAGTTTATTCAAATAAACGATCAAATGAACTTTTTATAATCAGTAAAGACTTACAACTACTTACAACTTGCTTTGCTCAATAGGAAACTTGTGCCACGCTGTGCGTTCAATACTTTTTTCTAATATATTACCTAAACTGAAAAATCTACTACTACATCTTCTTCCAAATCCCTCCTGTATCTTTTCCTATCTACTTGTTTCTTTTTCCAATAGGCTGTCAACCGTCTCTAAGTTAGGTAGCGATATTCTCTGGTGAACCATTCACTAGCTTGTCTCCTTATTACTTAAAATAAAAAATAAATAACAGAAAATAAAGTCCGGTAATTTAAAAATTAAATTAAAATTGGTAAAATGGGCAAAAGAAATTTACTAACCGCACCGAATCATTAAAATTACTTTTAAATTTATAAAGATAAATAAAATTGCACTCGATGTTTAAGGTTTTTTTAGTGAGCCCCGCAAAAAAATTCGTTTACATCCGCAAAACTATATTCAAAAGTTTTCGCTCCATTGCTTTAAAAGTTTAGGAATCATCTTACTTTCTTCGGTAATATCAAGCGTATACGTTAGAGGAATTTACTAGAGTTAGTCCACATGCGTTCCGGTAGATCCCAGACGCGGCACGATGATCGAGAGCTAACAACGTCGCTGTCTGCTCACTGCCCATCAACGCTCAACTCTTATACTAGGGTGTACACAACACTATAACAACGTAGGACATAACGAATTATTTAAATTTATGACAGTGAAATTTCAATAACTTGTCTAAGTGTATAATAACGTTTACAATGATTTCATTACATGACAGAGAAGAAAGACTACGGTAGGTACATATAACGCGATAATTAAAATAGACCATTTATACATTTTCTTTGTATTACCAGATATTTACATCATAAGCGTGTGGTTTTAAACATCGTAGCCTTCATTCTACGACGAAGGTTACCTAGGTTACCTACTCACAATAATTTACTACTCACAATTCGAGGAAGAAAGAAAAGAGTAAAGGAAGGTAACATTAGAAGAAACCAGAAATTGTTCGGAAGGAACATGGGTCCTGTTGTCAGTGCGTCAGCGGTTAATGATAAGGTCCCACGAGAAGGGAAGTACAAAGGGTTAGCTTATCGCATCGGAAACCGATTACTAAATACCAATTTGATAAAAAGAAATAATGCACTAACTTAAAACACCAATTTTGTTTTATTTTAACTATGTCCAGAAGTTGACTGATATAGGCTGGTGATGATGAACATATGAAATTTACTACATAGTAAATTATACAAACGTCCATAAATATTATCTATGACATGTGGTTACAATATCATACGTAAACGGAAGCTATATCGTAAGTTTTAATACGTACACCCAACGGCTACTGATTAAAATCTTCTGGCAACACTAATCGATATAACGACTTCATTAATTTAGAGTTCAAGTCATAGAACTCGACTATAATAATAATATAACTATTTTACTTATTAAAATATTGTTAATATGATTTTTTGTTTTAAACAGTTCATAATAAAACTATTGTTTAATAAATTAATAATGGTCCATCACTAGCGCCAGAATTCGAGTTACTTTTCAAAAGAATTTATTAATAACACCTCTTAAATGTACATTGATCATAATAGATAATATAAAGCGTTTCTTAACACCGACCTTTTTCACTCGATTGATATCAAAGATTTTGATACAATATGGTATTACCACTTCAAAGAGCCGAACCACAACACAAAACTTTCACCACTCCAGGATACCGATCCGTCATCGGTTGATCGATGATGATATGAGATCATGCGATTAACCACCCCTCACAAACGAACTGACTGCCGTCACAATAAATGACCTATTTTATTCTTTACCGCAATAATACACATCTTCAATGAAATAAGGTTCGAAGTAGTTTGATAATACTAACGAAATATTTATTTGAATAGATTTCTTACAATGCGTAAGGCCATTGTTAATTGAATTGTTTGACACACGATCTGTTATAATCTGTGCATTGGTGCACTTGATTGTGGGTGGCGTGGAAATGTCACTGTCAGCTGTCAAAAATTTGGCGGGAACAATTACATAACTAAAAAATTTATACGTACATGTGATATCCATAACTAGTTTTATTTTATTATATTCCAAGGCCTAAAATTTAAATCCATGCGACATTTCTGGTATAGAATAAATAAAATGCCGCATTGTTTCAGTTTAGAACTAAGTGGCACGCTAGTTCGGTTCAAATTGTTTCTTTTAACGAATTTATGTCTTAATGTTATAGTTTTTGCTGGCAACCCTTACCCGTCACGACGCAGCGATGATGCATCGCCCCTTCCGTTAATAGGCATGTAGCGAAGCTAATAGCATATGGCGGTGGCTTCGTTGAGAAAATTTCGTTTGCATTAAATCTTTATTTATATTACATCGCCCACGCGCCGCTAGAGTTGAACTTGTGTGTTACTCTTATCTTTATTTGAGAACAATAATAGGTTTTTCTACATTATATGTCGGGATGGAAACAAGGCGTAATTGTTTACCATCTGCCCACGTGTGCACTTCGATCACCATTACCAGTGAATAGAAAACGATGTCAATGTTATGGTGACGGTGTGCAGGAATGCGATTTATTTGATAAACATTGACTTTTATTCGAGTCCTATGTAGTGATAAATGGTTGAGAAATTTGAGAATGGCCATTTTGAAAGTGTTTTTGATTATTTTAACATTGTCTGTTAGTAGTTCTACATGTGCTTATATTTGAAACATTTTGTATTCATATAAAGTTTGATTGTGTTGGGTGATGAAAAGTATATTTCTTTTTTTTTATTCAAATTCAAACTTGGGTTGTCCGACTTTATTATTCGAGGTCCTATGCTTGGTGAACCATTAAAGTCGTAAAGAATTAATCAAGCGATTGATATAACCAAAATTATTGTAATTGTTGTGTTATGATTTTTATGTAACGTTTAGTATAAGTTTTCCATAGTAAAATTTACTTGTTTAATAAAAAGGTCAATAGCGTATCTGCGTACACCACAGAGATCTAGTAATAGAAAAATTATAAAATTAATTAATGATTTTACAAAATGAAGCCACTTCCACACTTAATTAGCGATCAATATAACCTAATATAAGGGCGACAAATTAAACACAAGCATAAACAAAGTCACAAACAAGCCTCGATAAGCATCGCGAGCCTTATAGGAAGGGCTATAAAAGTTTAGAAAAAAAAAACAGTTATTTTGGGACCGGTTGTGGTCTATGAAAATGAATGCAAAGGATTGGAACAAGTTGCCGCCGTCAGTGTTTCCATCAAAGTAGGACGTGGATACCTTCAAGAGAAGAGTGAACAGGCTATATCTAAACTAGCGCTACCATCTTTCGACCACATCATTGCTTAACATCAGGCGGGAATGTGGTCAAGTGCTAGTTTAATCATTATTAAAAAAAATGTTGAAATATCAATTCCTTGCACTTCATGATGTAACTAACACTTATATGACACATATCATATTAATTAATTACTTTGTAAGTCCATTTAATGTGGCTTATTAAGCATATAGGCTACCTTAAACAAATACATAGTATAATATAAAGAATAAAAAAAAATGTGGAATATTTTTATACGACATAGACGACCTTTATTGGGCCGATTGTACTACATACTATAGAAAGGCGATATTAAGAATAAACATAACCTATGAGTATGCGTAGAGGTATGAATTTCAGAGTAACCAGAGAGAACTGTTCTAAGGCCATGACAAATTGAAATCCATAACCTTCTACTAAACTAGTTTAAAAATAACTTCCCTAAGAAATGTACGCACTCTTATGCAGGTCCCGCGAGTTGATTTTCATCAAAACTTCGTTCAATTCGATGAAAATTATGACCCGATACTTAAGGAGTATAATCGATGGCACACATTATATTCAAAACTTTGAAAAACAAATTGAATAACATATCTGTTTAATCACTGAAAGCTAGTAGGGTGGCATCTATATAGGAGATTTTCACATCATTTGTCTGTGTCGAGACTGCACTCCCCCGGCGAGACGCAAGGCAATAAAGCAAATTAGATTTAGAATAAACGACTTTGTTTTTGTTTTGGCCATAGCAGAACGTGATATGATTACACTTAGTTGTTATAGTTACTTCGGAAAATATCTAGTCATTGTTTTTCATACGCCATTAACTCTTCGATAAGAAAATAGAACCGAGTAAAACTTATTTGCGGGAAAAGTGGGGTTGCAACTAACAATTCCGTAGATATCTCAACGAAACAACAAATAGATACGATGGCAAGAAACGTCTTATTTTTGTATTTCGTTCATTTGTTTTTTTTTATATGTTGATAAAATTATGTGTTCTCAGAATATCATACTTGATATTTAATAATTAAGAATATGATATTTTCTCACTTTAACAATATTTTCTTTGCTCAATTATTAATCTGCTCACTAAAATTATTGTGTTTATAGTACGTGCCTTTCTACATAACAGATATCTATTAGATTAAAAGGCATTAAGAAGGTGTCTACTTTTATTTTATTTTATTACACCAAACAGATAAATGATTTCAAATCCCTTTAAAAGTTAATATAATCAAATGAAAATGACCTCGTAATTCAAAATTTAATTTTGACACCCGCTAATTGTATTCACGAAGATTGTGTTAGTTATACTGACAATTTGAAGAGTTATTCAAACATTGTGATCGTTAACAAACTGGACAGCATTTTAAATCGGTCGTGCAATATGAATATCGGGGTGATCCCATTAAAGTGGGCGCAACACTAACATCGAGGAGATAAGGGCGAAGTGACACCATTAATCAGGGAGTTCCTGATTCATTAGAGCGGGCGGCAGAGATCGATTTGTCATAGAAAGATGTGTGGCCCGGGAGAGATAGGGGGCAAGTGATGCTCCAGTCTTGTTAACCTTACTGGCTATACGCCTACTATTTCCTACCATTGAAGAATTGATAACTTACAGCATTTCTAAATCGATCTTCTATTTGCCCGTTTTCCCCTATAGAATGAATAACTTGGAGCAACTATTGACGTAGGAGACTTTAAACTAATGTAGATCTGAAGATATTTTAAGGAAACGAAACAGTATCGATGCAATGTTGAGTTTAAATGTCGAAAGTTGAATGATTGAATCGAAATGAATGACGAATTTAAGATAATTAAATAGGCGCGAAGCGTACTTCTGTACCAATACACTACATTTAATTTTTTAATATATAAAAATTCTAATTAATTATGTATTAATTATTCTTATTAATATACTTTATGCTAATCAAACACTCCCAGATCCAGGAATTAATTTTCAATATCATATGATGACATTAGGTGACATAAACACAAATTATTTGTGAATAAATTAGAGAAGAGATACGAAAAAAACATACGAAACAATATTGATTGAGAACTGGCTGAAATTACATAAACTGATTGGCTACATAACAATGACAATATAGCTACATATATTTATAATTTATGCCATATAGAGGAGGTCTATAAGCTAGGCTATAGGTGACGAACTTTGTTTTTCTTTTATTTGTTATCCCGAGTGCTTTCTCAAGACAATACAACACCAAAATAGCGTGGAATGCAAGGCATTTATACGCTCCCGATAGAGTTAGGTTATTATTCATGGCAGATTGATATAGAGAATTCCAGAGATTTGAATCGATTTAAAACCAAAAATTTATTGCCTATGGCCGCTTTCTATTTGTGATCTTTCTGATTTATAGGGGTACGAATACTGTAACTTTAAAAATAAAACTTTAAGAAACATCGAATTGTGTTAAGGATAGTCGACACGTTCCCTTTGTTTTAATATAACAAAACTTTCGCGTTATAAATAAATTTTGACAGATAACCTCATAAATATGTATTTCACAAAATACTTTTTTAATCTACAATCTTAAGTTTCTAAAGCAAAAAACCTATTCTATTCTAAAAAAGATAAAGATTGTCCCGGTATTTTTATTCCTAGAATATCTAAATTTAAATATGCTATTAAGTTATACCTTCTTTATAAAAATCATCACAACATTGAAAAATCTATGGTTAAATAAAGAGTTGTTAGAATAATGCGACCGCTTGGGTGTTCCTATTTAAGAATGTCTTGGTTTTAACAAGATAGAGCGAGTGGTCCATTATAATTGGTGAATAATAAATGATCCGTTATCCTTAACTCAGTACTGGACGTTTTACAGTTAGTTGACAGCTAACAACAGATTAAAAAAGGACCTAATTTGTCAAATGCCAGTATTTCCATTCTAAAAAGTTTTTAATCTAAATCTTTTAAGATGCACAGGCTATGTTTATCCTGCATCTTAGCTTATGAAGTAACAATACTTGTGTATATTTTTCAAAGGATTGCTCTTTTACTTGTTAAATGATAAACAAGATTCTTTTGTGTAATAGAATATATTTATATTATCTGTGTTTCGTTTACTTTTATGTAGAAAAGACGAATGATGGACTCATCCGTACATATTTTCCAAAGAAAATAAATAATTATTTTATTTTGGGTATGGAAAGTTAGTACGCTAACGAAATACAGATATTAAGAGAGTTCTGAAAATAATTTGCTTCTCTGGATTACCTCAGTAGAATATTGGCTGTTTTTAAGTAATATTAGAGAACATTTTCTGTGGATTAAAAAGCAATTATAACTAAACGTTGTTTTTTTTTTTTAAATATTACTCTGGTATTTTGCATGGAAGGCAAAATCAGAATCCCTTAATTTATATATTGATGACACGTAATGTAACTCATATATATTTTTAAATGTATATCATATATATTTTTTATTAAATAACTTCATTACAAAACTGCCCTCTCCCCGGTGTCTTGTCTGTGTCTTACAAATATCAATCTCTTTAACACAATCGCATCACGGAAGCAATTATCGTGTAAAGTCCCATCCCAGGTCAATAAATCTTCAATCGATTGTAAGTGCGGAAGCATAGGGCCCTTTATTATGACAGTGGGTTCGATTATCGACTTGGTCACTCACGGCTCGGCTAATTCGTGGGATCCCTAGCTACCGAGACCCACGATCCATCACTCATACATAATCTTCCAGTTACGTCATCATTTCCTCAACTCAAATGGATTACGGAACGACGATACCGCTCCAAGGTATGCGATGCACTGAGGATATAAATTATGAAGTTTATAAATTATGGAGCTATGCAATTTATATTAGTCGAGATATTTTTATCAGGGTTAGTTTCGCAGATGGCTTGCACTTTATATTTCAATACTTTTATGCCAAAAAAAAAAAAAATTTGGTTGGTATAGATTAACTTTTGCCACCATCCTTAATGTTAGGAAAGAATAAAATAGATAAGGAAAATAATAGGGATGGAGGAGGAAAGGAAGAGACTGATGCATAAGAGCCCGGGGTACTAAACTTTGCAAGCGAAACGCTGAAGTATAAACCTCTTTTTCCGCTACTACTGTAGATCACGCAACCCAGTAGGGTTAGGTAATCGGGTTGCACTTTTCAGTTGAGACAGTTCCCTATTATACAAATTAAAATATATATATATATATATATACTTGTAAGAAATTCACTAAATGAACTATAACTAAATTAGTGCATTGTATCCTCGGCACGAGTCCAACGTAACGGTGTCCCGTGGGATCACGTCCCATCTCTCTGGATTACTCAACCCCGGTCAAGACTAGCCGGGCCACCAGACCGCTTCTTTTTAACCAGTGACGCGATATATATATATATATATATATATATATATG
>DWLR01000602.1:0-23880 GCA_018246295.1 Papilio alexanor hazarajatica | reverse complement strand
ATGGCTTACGTAAGATGTTTCAATTAATTAGAAAATATACTCTATATTCTGTTTTAACTATCCTATAACATATATTTACTCCTCACTCAGCCTACCTGCCGCACTCAGAGTAGTTTAAAAGCAGTCCCTTAGATTTTAACGTTTTATTTTAGTTTTATCATAACGCAGTGAGAGTTCAATACGCACGCGTGTGTTAGTCTAACATTGACAGCGATGCTATAAGAAAGGGTCATTTTAAGGCGCTATTTTTATTATATAATCTTATAGAAAACAGCTGTATTTTTTTAATTTTTAATAAAATTGAACACGAAAAAAAAATTGAACACGATATCAATTCTTTTTATATATGGCTACACCGAGCTCTCATCGATGAACTATCGATATATGTATGTATTTTGACAATGCGCCGCCCTACGGTGGTTTAAACATCTCATTAACTAATACACCCTTAAATTATGTATCTGGGATGTCCAGTTCAATAACAGATTTAATTAAGGAGTTATGTATTGCTTAAGACTAATTGTTGAACATCTCTGGGTGTGGCAATAGGTGTAGATAGTGTATAAGAGTATAACACAAGTTTCTTGAGGAAATTCCGTTTCTGAGTCCTTTAGCTTTTAGCCTTTAGGGTGGTATTGAAAATAAGTAATAGCTTGAAAATCTAAAAACCCACTTTAATTGGAAATCAAACAAAAAGGAACCAAAAAGTCATTTAAAAAAATTCAAAATAACGATAAAGAGAAATCATTCTATAGTAAAAAAAGCGTGGGATGCTTTTCAAGACAATTTTATAATGACTTTACTTTTATCAGTATATGTCAATAAAATTACGTCCATTGACATCATGCACCTCACACATTTTTCATTTTTTAAATCATTCGTTCATCATCATTTCAGTGCAATTTTATATTACAGCGTGTTTTTAGTTTTTTAAACTACTATTTATTTCGTATTTTTAGTTATACCAATTTGCTATCCTCGTAATCCTGGTCTGGATAATGGCACAAGAATGTCTAATTATTGTATGACAATGACAAACAAGGACTGATGATAATCGGCCCTTGATGAGTATCCGAAATTTCAAATCAATTTAATGTCTTGAAGTAGGTGAAATTCAAGTTTCAAGATTCCAATCCATACATAGATAGATACAGGTGAAGCTAATGAAAAGGATGTTAAAAAGTTTTCAAAAAATTACAATACCTAGTGTTTAATTATGATTGTAACAACGAAATAAGAATCAGATTACCTCTGATTATAAGAAACCTGTTTTATATTTTTCACCTCGTTTTACATTATTTCCAAATTATTACTTTTGATTTACAGGTGTTAGGTACAACCTAACTTTTATGAAAACCTTAAAGGCTCTGGCAGAAGATACGACCCATGGAACGGGTCTGGCAATAGTAAATGAAAACATTTTATACAAAATTAATTAAAAAGTCATTTATTTCGGTAACTTGAAGGTACAAAGTTCAATAAAAAAATTTATGGGACTTCCATTTAAGTAAAATTATTTACTTGTGTGAGGTAGACCCGCTCTTGTATAACATTATAAAGTACTATAAGAAACTAGAACATAAACAAAAAAAATCATTAAGATAATATAATCGGATAAAGGAAAAGGAAAGAATTTATTTAAGGAATAAGGAACATACAAATATATTAAGTCTGCACCGACAAAAACTTTGATTGGTTTATATATTTATACATATGTATTTGTGCGTGTGAGTGAGTGTACGCGCGCGCGCGTGTGTGTGTGTGTGTGTGTGTGTGTGTGTGCGTGGGTGCGTATTTGTGTGTGTTTGGATATATGTATGTATTTGTGGGTATGATAAAGTGCGCGCGAATTCAAATTGATGTGGTTGTCTGTATCAATGCTTCAGTCTCATCATAAATTTTAGTAATCAACCAATCAGTTACAGTCTTTTTGCATTTTGAATATTTGAGGGGGTAAATATTAATTTCTTAGTTGATTAAGTTGTATAAATATGAGGATCGTCGGGGGTATTGTGTGGCAGCAAAAGTTGAATCTATCCTGATTACATTTACTATATTTCTTCTTTTCTTATATATCTTTAAATAAAATTTTGTTGATTTATGCAATTTTAATACATTAAATAGATATATATAATTTGCTGGTAATATATATAATTTTCTGACCGTCAGAACTTCATCAGTATAAAGGTTCTCTGTTGGAAATCTATCTGGCTTAAAGTGAAAAACTTTCAGGAGGGATCTCTGGTATCTTTCAAATTCTAAAAAATTATCCTGAAATACGTCACCCCAAACAGGTAGGTAGTGAGTCATTTTTTTATAGTTTTGGAGTTACGTGTGTTAATGTTTTAAGAGTCCACATGAGTTTGCGCACCCTGCTCATAACAAGCTCAATATGATCGTGCTACGACAGACGTTGGTCCATTACACCAAGGTACTTTATAGTAACTTGATGTAATGGACTCTCGGTGAAGTGTAGTGAAGTGTATTCACACTTCACTTTATCAATGGCTACGTAAGTACATGCCGAGTTATTAATGTCAGAACGTTTGTGAATTTTTATTTGAAAATCATCTGGTGGTTGCGTTCGTTCATACTTGGTAAAACAGATGTAGTTTATTTTTTTTAGCATTCAGAGTTAACAAATTAGAGTCCAGCCATTTTTCTATCTTTCTTAATTCCCATTCTGCATTTATTCGTACATTTTCCCACATTTTAACGTAAAAGACTAGAGCCGTATCATATGCATAGGAGAAGATGTGTCCACTATTAACCTTAATATTGCAAAGGTGATTTATAAATACTAGGAATAAAGTTGGACCCAGGACACTTCCTTGTGGCACTCCATAGGCGATGTTCTCCGCTGAGATGAGAAAATCACCAATTTTTACCTTCTGTTTACGATTACTCAAGTAATCTTTAAAGATGCTAAGAGGCTGGCCTCTTATGCCAATCTCCTCTAGCCTGTTCCGAAGTGTGGACACAGAGACAAAATCGAAAGCATTTTTTAAATATGTATAGGCGTACATTTGTCCCCTTTGTCTACTTTGTCAGTAATAATAGAAGTTAGTCGTAAAATAGCATCTTCAGTAGACAAGCCTTGCCCAAATTGCGAAGAGGATATAATATTATAGACTTATATATTTTATTACTTCGAAATAATCATTACCAGTTTAAGTTTTTTTATGTTAACAAGTATTTTTGGTAAATTTATCACCTTTATTAGGGTTCTGCTTTGAAGATAGTACGTATTTGAATAGTTAGATTTATCTAATTAAATAGCTGACAAAAAATTATAGTTTTCTTAAGAAAAGTAAGTTTCAGGGAGCTTGAATCTTAATCTTATGTCTTATTAGACAAATGTAAATACATCGATTTAAACTATTTCTGACACACTGAACACCAACTGACATTTCGTGATAATCATTCTTTTTGCAAGAGGTTGACTAGTGATAAATAAAGAAACCAGTTTTCCTTTTTCTTGGCCGTATTTTTTTTGTAATAACTCCGACGATACTAATTAACCGTTGTTTAGATATTACATATGCTTCTGCTGCTGTAAAAGTTTCTGTAGGAATAGACCATTGACTGAAAGTTAATCTATCGAATGTACCGGTGGTACAATATGCAATAATCCTTATCATCGTATGAAAATTTCCTTAAAAATATTGATAATGTTTTAAGAAACAAAGTGTAGCAGTGATCAGGTGCACGCCTTATAGTTAACTAAATATTGATAAGAACTCGCGTGCCGTGTCGTAGTCTAGAATGAACTATTAAATCAGTCGGAGGGCCACAGTAAGCATCCAACGGTCATGGACCAAAATCGAATGTCTCGGGGCGATGCGCGCGCACCGCCCTCCTCCGCACCTCTCCGTACTTCCATTGATGATCTTTTCAAGCTCAATATACATACAGTAATACCACCATATTTTATTAGCATGCGGATTAGGATTATTTTCTGAACCGATCGATGTTGTTTCACTCGATATGCGTCCTATGTGAATGCGTTTAGGTGTCGCATGTCCTGAGGGTTGTATATGAGCGACGTACGGTGGGCGCTGTCCGCTCTGCGTTCGCTTGGGCGTCGCTGCGTCTCGGCTGGCGGCGGCTGTGGCGCGGGCGGGCGCGGTGGCGGCGCGGGGTGTGCGGCAGGGTGCGCACTCGGCGCCGCCACGCACGCTCGCCGCGCGACCCAGTCCGCTCTGACGTTTAGCCAAGTCGCTGGTGTCGTTCCGTCGCCCTGTCGCGTAGCTCGCTTTTCCGTGCCGTCGCATATTCTTTTCTGCGCACTTTGACGTTAACATCAGCCTAATATTACGGGATAGGTTGATTGCCGTCCGGGAATAGACGCGAGCGGTGGCAGCTTCGCTGCGGTGACGGCGACTCTCTTGGCCGGCCGCCGGCGGTGTTTACACGCCGCGCCTGCACCGCGCCGCCCCGTGCGCCCCGTGCGTTCGCTGCATACACCCCCTCATATCCTATTCGCCGCTGTGAATTTTTAAGTTTTTCTTCGAGAAACTACAGAGGTATTTAAATGCTTATCAGAACCGAGTCTCCGCTGAGAGCACAGTCTTACCGCATTAACTAGTGTCACGTACCGCTCAGAGCATACGCATCGATTCCGACTTCTCATAGCCCATTCGAGTGATTTCACAACTCTATAACTATGGGCGCTAAAGAGAGCGTGGAGGCTGCTAAATTTTCTGCGCAAAATTGGAACAATTTTGAGGTTCGTAATACCTTTCAATAATTTGCACATGGAGTGTTTGTATCCCCTCCCACCTCGTGTATGTCGATAATATAGGTATTTTTGTGGTATTTTAAAATTAAATTTCGATTATTATTAACGTTTAGCACCGTTAAGTTGATCTAATTGTTGATCTAATTATGCATGTTCACATTTTTAACTTAACTTATAAAATGTCCAAACTCATAATACGGTAATTAAAAAAAACAATTAAAACCCAAGCGTCTAACTACCTGCATTTTTTACAATATATACTATATAAGTATACCTACATATATTTAACTATCAATTATTTTTGAATAGTTTATAGAAACCCAGCCATTTTTTCACCAAGTACTTAAATATAAAACCTCAAAATATTGACGAGAATACGAATCAAATGTTTCAACTAATGTCTGAAAATTCAAAATTATGTCTGTCAGCATCTGGCATAGAAAAGTCGAATTTAAATCTAAGTACTTTATTTTATTTAAACGTAACATTGAAAGTTTTATAATTGTAATAAACTATTAATAAAACACCTAAAACACAAATATTAACTTAAACTGTTGATAATATTTTCACAAGCTTGCATGTGTGTGTGTTCATGTTTGTTATTTCACAATACGTTTCGAGGCATATCAATTTAAGTGTGTATATGCTTTCTCGAGTAGCACACACTAGATATAATGTATGATTGACACGATTACAGTTTAATGTCTAGACATATATAAACTGATCTAGGTTGACCCACATACACCTATATAGAATACGCTATCAGGCATAGAAGACTCGATCGACATCGAAATGCGGCTCTTGAATTTTAATTATTATTTGATAGCACTCGTTCCATTGAAATCCAATATTAAATGACAGTAAACCTTTAAAGTATTCGCCTAACACTTCTATCGATTTAGACCTCTGCTAGATTAGCTTTAAGCCAAAAGAAAATAAATGTCAAACGATAATAGAGGCTACATTGTATTAAATTTGGAGGTGTGTCAGATAACGCTTCAACCGTCAGACCTCGTACAATATAGCAATACTTAGAATCCTCACAGCTCGCGTTGGCTCTCGATATTTCGACATTAGATGTTATACATAGGGGGAGAGATAAACAAGTTTATAGTATCATCAATATTTATTATTTGGCACATGAATACAAATAGGCAATGAAAGGTTTATGAAATATTTAAGAACGAACGTTCGTTATAAAGATATTAATACGATAAATTTTGTAGTCATCATTAAACAGATACTGCTAACTTTATTTAGGTATAAAAAGGCATTAAATCTACATAAACATTACACAATTATCGTTCACACGTAAATTATTCAGCAGTCGGTAGTTCAGTCAATGCAGACATAATTGCTGGGCAAGTGATAGCTTTTGTAAAATAAAAGTTATCAAAAATGTTTATGTTACTCAAGTATTGAAAATGGTATTTCAAATTTGCTTTCGTGCATGTTCATTTCATACCATATTTATTTCCATCCTAAATGTTTTTAACACTAACGTATAATATAAATTAATTTTAAAATAGACTTATCTGTTACATTTAACTAGAGCTAGTTTTATCTGTACTAACAAAATATTTTTGGAGCAGATGTTATCAGAAATTATGATGATAAAACAATTGCAATTTTTTGTTATTTAGTTATGTATAAATAAAAAAGTGACATATAAGTTTATTATTAGTATTGCATGTATATTTGGTCCAAATAAAATAAGCATTTGTACATAATTTATACGTATTTAAATTAAACTTTTACAAATATCAATTGGAAATATTGATACTAAACTAAAAACATTATTTAAGTAACATAATTAATTAATTAACAATATTAAACTTATTTGTGCATTTCTATATTTAAAACCCCAAAACAATGTTGAAGTAATTTTATATTGTAGTGATATTATAGAAGTTGATAACGTGAGGCGTAAATTGCAGCATGGCGTTGTGAAACATCACTATAGGCACGGCACCCAGCGCTCGCAGAGCCTCAACCGCGGGCACTCGTTGTCGCGCACTGATGGCACCTGGTGACATCACGGGACCGCGGGTAAGACATACACACATAATAAACATAATAGGCACGACACATAGCGCCCGTGGAGCCTCATCCGACGTCACTCGCTGTCGTGCACGGATAGCACCTGCTGACATCATGGGACCGCGGGTAAGACACACACACACATAATAAACATAATAGGCACGACACATAGTGCCCGCGGAGCTTCATCCGACGTCACTCGCTGTCGTGCACGGATAGCACCTGCTGACATCACGGGACCGCGGGTAAGACACACACACACATAATAAACATAATAGGCACGACACATAGCGCCCGCGGAGCCTCATCCGACGACACTCGCTGTAGTGCACGGATAGCACCTGCTGACATCACGGGACCGCGGATAAGACACACACACATAATAAACATAATAGGCACGACACATAGCGCCCGCGGAGCCTCATCCGACGACACTCGCTGTCGTGCACGGATAGCACCTGCTGACATCACGGGACCGCGGGTAAGACACACACCCATAATAAACATAATAGGCACGACACATAGCGCCCTCGTAGCCTCATCCGACGACACTCGCTGTAGTGCACGGATAGCACCTGCTGACATCACGGGACCGCGGGTAAGACACACGCCCATAATAAACATAATAGGCACGACACATAGCGCCCGCGGAGCCTCATCGGATGTCACTCGCTGTCGTGCACGGATAGCACCTGCTGTCATCGCAGGACCGCGAGTAAGACACACACACATAATAAACATAATATGCACTACACATAGCGTTCACGGAGCCTCATCCGACGACACTCGCTGTCGTGCACGGATAGCACCTAGTGAACTCGAACATTGCTCTCTTAATTACCCTTAGTAATTGCGAGCGGTCTATTGATCTATGTACATGTGCAAAAAAAAAATATTAACTTGCTCATCATAAATCATCTTCCCTTAGGGCCTTTTCCAAAGATCATAACATGGATCGGTCCCTTCTTCCTTAAATTGGAAAACATAAAAAAGGTAGACGCACCTACAAAATATTAAAAATTTTATAATATAATAAAATTTGACTGTATCCATTGGAGACATACCTTAATGGTATAATTTACAGACTCATGGCTTTCCACCAATTCCTTCTAAGCCACCCATCAGATTTAAAAACGGCTTAAACCATTATTTTCATGATTTATGATGGATTGCTTATATGTAAAAAAAATATTGTAATTAAATTTAGTATACAAGAAAAAACACCATATTTTAGAACTTCCAAAAAGCCCCATAAATGTGGATTTCATGCCTTACTTAGGCTAAGCCGTGGACCATACATAAAAACGATATAGGAATGATTGTAGATCTTCAAAAATTCTAAATAAAACTTCGCGGTGGCATATCTCTATCTTCTATGGTTGTCTCACAATAACTATTGTTTGAATGAAGAGAGAGTGACAAGACAAATCTATGTTGCAAAAGAGAGTGGCAGAGTTGGGGCGACCCAGAAAAAATTATATGAATCAAATTAATGACATCCTGAAGGAAGAAGTACCCGAAACCGACGAGATTTATGGACGTAGAAGGTGTGCCAGGTTGCAAGTGGAAATGCATAATCTCAGCCTATCCCTCTGGGTTAGGTTAGTTTAAATTATTCGGTTCTATATGTCATATATATAACTATATCGGTGCTAAGCCGAGGCCGGTGCGCTTGTTATTACATATACTGCTACTCAAAATAAAATGAAATTTACAAGGATGTATGATGCAAGAATGATCAAGAAACAGATGCAATCTTGTATCGCATATTGATTGCGTGTTGTTTAAATAAGTATCAAACATGTTATTTCAGCTGTTTACGTTACATTACTTAAACGCTGACTTCATACAAAACAATCATAGCAACAGTACGCCTCATTACAAATTCCTTAAACTAGAAATAGGACGTGTCTTAAATCTGTCAATTTTCGGTATATCTTTACCAAAAGGTTTAATGCCATTCAAATTACATAGCTAATGCCATAAAAATGAAATAAATGTCGAAGTTCTGAAGTAACAAACCTCCTCCTCTTTTTTGAAGTCGTTGAAAATTATAAAAAATCATCTACCACTTGCGAAATATACTTTCAATCGTGGCCCCACAAAATAATCTATTATCGAATAATATAAAGAAGCGATTTCTCGGATTACTAAATTTTTATATAAAAAAATTGTAATTTACCCCAATTTTTTTTTCTCAAAGTTGATGGTGAAATACTCTATGCGCAATGAGCATACAGTATCTTGAGATCTTGCAGTTGTATTCTTGGTTTGAGTTTGTATTATACTTTTTTGGGCCCCAAGAAAGTATAATAGTAGCACCCATCTACTCTAATATAAGCCTAAGCCATCTATCTACTCTATTTAAATTAGGATGATTTCTAATTTCAATAGCCTCACGCCATGGTATCCGTGATCATATATGCAAAAAAATAAATTCAATATGTATATGCGTAAATATAAGAAATCATATTATAAAATTAATAAATATGACTTTTGTAGAATTACATAATCACACGTGCATTTAAGATTCAGAAATAAAAATTGAGCAAACATCCAGTAAGAAGCCAAGACATGCTCGACTTTACGTCTTCATGTTAATTAACACTTGACATCAAAACTTTATGTAACGCATCTTTTCAAGCAATTGACATTTGGACTAGCGAAGGCAAGCGGTCTTTTTACCTTGTAACTTAGGAAATAAATTTTCTTTCGATACGTAAATTTATTTTAGTGTGTTTTAACATTTATAAATAGTGCCTAGACATAGTAAATATATTGGCAAGTATGAAATAACAACTAATTGCCAGTCGCGGCAACCTTCTGAGTAAATCCTCTTACATTGTCGACTAAAAGATGGGGGGAGGAGATAAATACTTAGACGCAAACATTTTATTATTGATATCGACATTCTATTTATACATCTCTCAACACAAACATTTATGCTTATTATCATGTTTTTTTTATTTGACTTTTCGAAGTAAGATTGATTTATTGTATAAAATTACACTATCAAGAATTTTTATGGGATAAATTAATAGGATTGCAGCTTACAAAACCGGCTGATCCAGTAGCAGATTCAAATCGGCAATGCCATTGCTTCCGTGTTTACTAATTTCTGACGTGGATACCTTTAAGAGAGGATGAAGAATAGAATAATGCACTTGTAGTGGAGCACCACCAATCAGCTAGCAATGTGAACGGAGCATAGCTAGCAATGTGAACGGAGCATAGCTAGCAATGTGAACGGAGCATAGCTAGCAATGTGAACGGAGCATAGCAATGCTCCGTTCACATTGCTAGCTGATTGGTAAAACTGAAGCTGGTAATTTTACCCAATCCGTTGCTGCACGCACAATGAACGAAGATTATAATCTCATTTTTTTGTATGCGAGGTATATGAACAACATAATGATGGAGGTCAGCCATATGTTTAAACGACTTATAGTAAAATGATGCCGAGGGAAGTGATTCGTGTAATTTCTGCGCCCACTCCATAGAACGCAACCGATAACCGCTAATAAATAAAGATAGACACAGGCGAAGCTAATAAAAGCGTATAAAAAGTATATAACAAGAAAAGATAAAAATTAAAATCTCTCGGCCCAAAAGACGCCTCTAAATCTATAAATTACAGCAAGGTACCAATGTCGTTCACATCAGCCTTCGCACAGAAAACACTGTATCAAAATTGGTTAATTCGTTTGGTAGCTGCCATATACGGTCACATAGATACATTTTAAACTTCGATATAACATGACACCTTTTGCGTTGGGGTCAATAAGATGACAAGTGTTGATTCAGCATTAACGATTCTTTGTGTTGCAGGCAGCATAGTGCAGTGCGCCGAGTGCGGCACGCGCACGATGGGCAACAAGTTGTCGTCGTGCTCCTGCGCGCCCATCCTCCGCAAGGCGTACCGCTATGAGGACAGCCCGTGGCAGAACTCCCGACGACGTGATGGACACTTACTGAGGTACTAGCTTCTATAAAACCTGCGGCATCACTCGCGTTGATCGCCTGAAATACTTGTCGAAACCATCGAAAATGCAATAATTTAATTACGTTGTTTCTTAAATAGTAATCAGGATCTTCAGGGTATAAAAAGCTTCTCAATAGCTACCCTTTACCCTTTTAAAGTTTCCAGACTAAAACATAATATTAGGTAAGTTTGTTTCGAATGTTTATATAAAACATCCTAATACGCTTGCAGATCAAAAGTTGAGGAATGCGGAATTAACAAGGCCGTGAAAATGTAAATTGTAGTTGTTGTCTCTGTTGCCATGAAGTTAGTTTAATTCAATGATCTCAATGTTTCCTAAGAGAACCCTCATAACAACCTCTAAGAGATATACAGAGTGTCTGGAAATGACGTGTACAATGGAAAACCACAAATTCCCTGGCTAAAAATATGACAATTTACCCTTATTTACGTATAGCCAAAGTTGCTCAGTTTAGGCGCAGGAGGGCTTCAAAGATGATAAAACTGTTACATTTTATTAAATGTCTCGTAAAGTCTTCAATACATTCTATTACCACTACCACACCATTAACTACATCTTTTGAGGCTATACATGTCATTGTGGCTAAGAAATATGTTTTTGTGGCGAAACTTTTCGAGAAATTTAATAAAATATAAACATTTTCATCATTGAAATGCTCTATCTAGCGCCTAAACTAAGCAATTTTGGACATAGGTAGTAATTTGTATTAAACAGTCATATTTTTGGCCAAGGAATCTCTGGTCTTTTCTTTGTACACGTTATTACCTGGCATCCTGTATTTCTTGATGCATCTTACGTATAAAGATGCATCTTAAGTACTTGACTTGATGCATCTCATAAGTACAAAGAGAGCACCTATTCCGGTCTACGTATTGCACCTGGCAATAGTAGGCAAACTTAATTGTGTTCAAGACTGGTTTAAGGGCGTCATAGACTAGTCGAATTAGCGTTATAATAAAATGTTCACGAATTAAAACTTAAGTCTTATTAAAACTCGTCAAAATCCATAGTACATATACATAAAGGTTAAGTTTTAAAATGTACTTCGTAATGAGGCCGGCAACAAATTAAATATTTGAATGTGAGAACTCTCGTGTGCCAGCAACGTAATTAGCAGCATCAAACAAGCCGGGGCCTAGTGCAAATTGTTTATATTATGACTTTACTCATAGCAGATGTGGGAAATAATAGTAATTAAAGTCTCGCTGCAACTAATATGCACTAGTTATAAAGTTAAATGAACTCGATGGCGAAATAATTGTTTTGTGCTGAGTAATCGATACTTAATACAGTCAAATTCTGTTGTCATTTGACTTTTAAAAATAACGGGACAGGAAAAAACTAAGTGATTGACACTGATCATGCATAAACGCAACGCCTAGTGATACAAAATATGTAACTACTTGTCGGAGATGTCAGTAGTACGGACGTTCAATTTACATCTTATGTCAGTAGAAGGCAAATTCATTTTGATGAAGAATGTCAATAGTACAAAACAATAGAAGAGGTCAGTAGGACTATATCAGTAGACTGACTGGTTGGCGCAGTGGTAAGGTACTTGCCTTTCACGCAGGTCGTGGGTTTGATTCCCACCCAGGACAAACATTTGTGCGCATGAACATATCTGTTTGTCTTGTGTCTGGGAGTAATTATCTATGTATCTATGTATTTACAAAAAGAAAAGTATTAATATATGTAGCATATCAGTTATCTAGTTTCCATAGTACAAGCTCTGCTTAGTTTGGAATCAGATGGCCGTTTGTGAATAATGTCCTAGAAAAAAAAGGCCCCACCTTTTTTCAATAGAAATAAAGGATGTATTCTGGTAGAGGATATCGTACTCGATCATCGGCCACCATTCTAAGACCCTTCGTACTTACATACTTATGGAGGTAATATGTAAGTACTATATTATTCACTGTCTGAAGGCTAATCTATAGTTTTTTATCGGTGGTGGTGGTTATATGGTATTTTGTTGAAATATTAAAAGCAGCACTGCTTCTTTTTTTAAATCTCATTCAGATTATATATAACGTAAAATATTGAAAAAGATTAATTATATTATTATAATAGTTTCATCTCACGATTACTTTTTCCTCTGTCCTTGTGTGCGTTACTTCATGCCGCGGACGGGTAGCATTAGAAAGTTCAACGATATGTACAAAATAGTTTTCAAAATATTTACAAACAAGTAAGAATTATATAGAGCCAGACATTCTTGAATCTGAAGTCAAAGCGGCCATAATTCATCTGAAGAATGGAAAGGCTACAGGAAAAGATGATATCCCGAGAGAAACCTTAAAAGCTCTCTGTGAGATTGGCATATCCATTTTCCTCAGACTCTGTAACAAAATATGGAAAACGGGTATCTGGCCCGAAGAATGGACTCACACGGTATTCGTTCCCCTGCATAAAAAGTTCTCAACAAGAAAATGCAACAATTACCGTCTAATTGCACTAATATCCCATGCCATAAGATTATGCTACACATCCTCAATGAACGGCTAAAGGGATTTCTATCTAAGGAAATAGCACAAGAACAGGCCGGATTTGTCAAAAGCAAAGGAACCCGAGAGCAGATTCTTATTGTCCGCCAGAACATCAAGAAATCTCGAGAGTACAAGCCAACTTATATCTGCTTTGTGGACTTTTAGAAGGCATTCGATTCGGTGAAATGGCCTAAGCTTTGGGTAACCCTACTGCAAATGGGTACACCAATACACCTAGTGCACTTGCTTAGACGCTTCTACGAAGACGGAACTGCATCAGTCAAATCAGATGAAGTGTTCTCAAACAGCTTTCACCCCAGCGCTGGAGTCATACAAGGATGCATAATCTCCTTGCTCCTGTTCAATATTTACACGGAGATAATTATGCGTACAACCCTTGACGGCTGGACGGACGATGTATGTATATGCAGATGACACTACCCTATTTGCCACAAGTAGTAGCCGCATTAAAGAACTTCTCCTGAAAATGGAACGTGTCAGCCTAGAGTTTGGTTTGAAGATAAATCGCAGTAAAACCAAGATGATGATTGTCGACAGGGCTAACAACAACTTGCCAAACATAACCAAAATAGGAAATTGTGACTTCGTACAATCATACATATACCTTGGGGCTTTCATCTCAAATCAAGGAGGCTGCATAGATGAAGTTAAGAGATACATGGCTATGAGCAGAAGCGCAATATGGATAAATAGAAAAATAATAAAAGCCACAAAGATTAGGCTCGTAAAATCGATGGTGTTTCCCATATTCCTTTACGCCTTCGAAACACGGACCCTACGGCAAACCGAAGCTCACAAGATAGACGCTCTGGAGATGTGGTGTTGGAGGAAAATGCTCGGGGTCTCCTGGACCGAATTCCGAACAAACGCCTCCATCCTTAGTGAGCTAGGAATCAAAGAACGCCTATCCACTCTAGTGCACAGTCGGATCTTGAAATTATTTGGGCATGTTAGTCGGCGTGGAAACGACTCCATAGAACGCCTTGTCGTGCAAGGGAAAGTCGAAGGCACAAGACCTCAAAGGATATCCCCGATGCGATGGACGGATCAAGTGAAGGCTGCGGTGCCCGATTAACGGCCAGCAGGCAGAGATGGCGGGCGCTGTCTGCTACCCAACCTTCTGGATCGTGATAACCACGACCACTCTGTCAAGAGTGAAACGACTAAGAAGAAGAAGAAGAATAAGAATTATATGTACATTAAATACAATTACAATACAATATAAATTAAAGTTCTTTAAATGGCACAGAAAAGCTTTTTAAATGAAAAAATAAGGTAAAAAAATAATATATATTTCTAAATCATCTAAAAATATTAACGAAACTTGTAATCAATATAACATATGCAGTCAAAATTATTTATTCCTTCGGAATATTCGCCGTCACTTTCATGTCGTAAACTATTTACTATTTTGTAAATTGAACATTATTATTTATTGTGAGAGTCAAAATATTTCATTTACTTTCTATGATCATTATACTTTAAAATTTGGTATGCTTAACTTAAACTTAGTATTAAAAAAGTTAGAAATAAAAAAAAAATCCATGCTCGATACATTTTGTTAAATGTTTGTCGTATGTTTCTTTCGTGTTGTGTTGACGGCACTCGACAGTTTTTAACACATCCATTGACAGTAATGGCTCGACCTTTGTCCGGCTGCTATCTGAAAGTAACACACTAAGGCACGTGGCCCTATGTGACACAACTACGCAGAAAAATAATACGCGCTCGTATGATGAAAACGCTATAATTTATTATAGCATTTATTGAATTTAAAATGTCCATTAAATTGTTGAATTCTACAAAGAATTATTAAAATTTATGCTTCACAAGAAAAAACAGTGTTGTCAGAATCAGCAACATACTTGCAACATGTAAATTTTGGTTGAGGAGAATTAATATTCCCCTACTCCTTAATGTAACTGTGATTAAGAATTTGAAACTAAATAGATAACAGCTAACATCCACCCCGGCTTTGCTCTAGTCAGAAAAATAGGAAAACAGAAAATATGGCCCAGTTTATTTCGCTGACAGTAAAGTTTTCTATTGGTTAAAGAATTTTTAAAATCAGTTTAGAAGTTTTCGAGTCTATCCAGAACAAACAAACAATGAACTCTTTTCTCTAAATAATCCATGCTAATATTATAAAGTTGAATGTAAGTTTGTTTATTTGTTACGCTTTCAAGTAAAAACTACTTAACCGGTCTAAACTTTGTACACATATTCTCTAAAGTATTGGGGAGGATATAGGATACTATTTATTAAAAATTAAAATAAAAATTACGGAGGGTGAAAAAATTCATCTCTTATAAACGTTATTAAGAGCCGTCGCGGAATAATATTTCAAAAACTTTCAGCTAGGAAAATAACGAACACATGCGAAACCGCGGACAACACCTAGTATTGCTATTAATGAATAATCACTATAAAAACATAGACACTTAAAATATTTTTAGACTTTGGGCGGAGGTGTTCCACGTGTCTGCGAGCGGCGCGGGTACGGTGAAGTGGCAGCAAGTGTCGGAGGACCTGGTGCCTGTCAACATCACCTGCATCCAGGACTCACCCGAGTGCGTGTTCCACATTACCGCCTACAACTCCCAGGTCGACAAGATTCTCGACGTCAGACTATTGCAGCCGGGTAAGTTCTAACCTGTATCCAGCATATGTAACTGTACAATGTAATGTGTACCGATAATAATACATTATCAAGCCAACAATGTTTTGTCGTAAATAATTTACAAGCAACATCTCTCACTCTCAGATATTATTGTAATTTAATATATTGTCTAATAAGGTTTTTTTAGACGTTGAGAATTCTAATAAAGCCACATATTTAACGCAATACACTTTTTAATTAAACGATTTTATACTAAGCTCGAATTTATCGCCATAATGCTTGTTGGTAAATGAGAGCACTTTTTAATTACATAAATAGAAATAAATATTCTCATTAAATAGGGAGAAAGTTTACAATATCAACCGATCGTAAACTTTGAGTACAGACTTAGTAGTGGAACCAATAACAATATGTTCTTAACCCCTAAAATTTACATACTCGTTTGTATACATGTATATCGCCGACCGATTTTGAAATTTGTCAACTTATATAATAATATATAACTTATATATAATCAACTTAATCTAACTACGCATATTAGATAAATGAATCATTGAAAATTAATTTTGTTTTTCTATGTTAAATAACTGTATAATTCAGGCAAACAAACTTCAAATTTGGACTTTTTTTAATCAATTTCAGCACTTTACTATAAAAATTCGGACGCGTCCATGTCAATTTGATAGGTAAACGTTGATTTGTAAAAGTCTGAACTTGAAGTTAATAATTACCTCACACTTACTATCTGTCAAGCCGTTTAGGCACAAGTACATACAAATATACATACATACATACTTACCTGCGAAAGACATTACTCTCCTGTCAGTCCGGAAAAATCCTAACGGAGAGATATATTACAGAATCACAATTAAAGTAAAAAACCTATATTATTTTTATATATAATTATAACTCCTATTATTACCAAACTAATTTCGATTTTAATTTAAACTTAAACGCAATATCGCAAGCAAAATATCAGTTCACAATTTTACGACTTGGCTTCGAAAGTTTTTAAACTGTCCAGAATTGACACGTCAAATTGTGAATACTTCGTTGAGTTTACAACTTGCGGACAGTTTATAACATGCCTAGTCCGATTAGAAACTGATGAAGTTCACAATCGCTCGGTGACATAGTGAATATGACAGACTGACAATGACTTCTAGACGTAAATAAGAGATACAGAATCTCGTCAGTTTGTTTTAACTATATATACGATACAGTATCCCGATAATGAGGTTGACTAATCTCTCGGATAAAATAGACGACCGGAATTCACTCATTGCGCTATTTATACTCACCTACAATTCGTTAGCTTTTGGCTCTGCATTCTTCATGCCATTCCTTCTTTTCTTCATTTGATAGATTCAGATTCATAGGTTAAAAATTACTATCGCCATAATATTTGCTTGTTATGCAAAAGTAAATACAGTAGTAGGTATATTTATTCACGGGGAAATAACAAAAAAGATTCTGATGTTTTCGCTTCACAATAAAAACTATTATGGGCTCCTTTTGACTCACATAAACCAAATATTGTCTCAGAACTCAGAACACTCTCAACTGTAGTAATTTCCTTAAAATTCCCTTACAATCGTTAGAACTTTTGCCTTTTATTTTTTAGTGTTTTCGAATATTAACTTACATATTTGTATGCAAAATACAATATACGCATTACTCTAAGAACTAGTTCATTTTAATCACAAGTTGGGAAATAATGTTGCAAAAAGGAACACTTGGAAATTTAAATAACGAACCGTAACACAAAAGTCCTCTCACATAAAATTTAAAAGTTTATCCTGAGCGTGGCGTCACACGGGGTCTTTTTTGAGACCAAATCGAAAAATGCGGCGCCCGCCACTGTAACCCAGTTTTAAAATTACACTAGATAGTAACACGAGTAATCGACCGAAATACGTACCAGCACGCAGAAGCTATTGTTGATACGTACTTGTCTTTGTAAAGCTTCTATATTTTATTTCAATCAACGTTAATCTCAATTTTAAAAAAAAACTTTCAAATTTCTTCAGAATGACACCTACTTTACATTTATAATAATTTTTTTTTATAATACATTTTTAAAGTCATTTATAGTACAGTGCGTGCGAAACAGCGGGCAAGACCGAGTTTTATTTATAAGTCAAGCACAGTCAACACTAGTTTTATTTATAAACAAATCCCTTCAACATAAACAGCGCTTAAATTTACCAATATCTATATATGCTGATGACTTAAAACTATTTTTGACTATTACTGACTCAAACGACATATTATTGATACATAATGATTTAGACTGACTAGATAATTATTGTATAACCAACAAATTATTTTTAGCATGCAATAAATGCAAAGATATGACATTTACTAGAAACAAACACTTTTTTAACGCATATTTTCATCTGGGTGATTACAGGCTCCATTCTGTTATTAGTATTAGAGATTTAAGAGTAATTATGGGCACACACAACTCACATTTGACAAACACATTGATTACATATTAACTAAGTCTTATCTTAGGTTTTATTAGGTTTTAGTAGCGCATTATAAGAGCTTTCAAATGCAAACATACTTGCATTTACCTTAACCAGAGTCTAGTTAGATTACATTTAGACTATGTATCTCTCATTTAGAATCCGTTTTACGCTGTACAAGCAAACAAAATATAAATTATAAAAAAAAATCTTGCATATACTAAATTACCAAATGCACTGTCTTCGGATGCCTTACAAAATCTCCTAAGTGCCGACTGCTCTCACTAAAAGACCGACGCACCCTGAATGACACCACTCTTAGAAAGATATTGTTAGCGATTTCAACTATCCCGAACTATTATCTAAATTAGACTTTAGAATACTATCCAAAGGAACCAGATCAAATCATCTTATTGATATATCGGCAGCCAGAACCAAAATCTGAAAACGCGAACCAATATATCGCATGTGAAGCCTCCACAATAATTGACTCTCGTACATAGATTTATTTTCAAGCTCCCGCTCCATCCTCAAAACTCAATTTATAAATTTGTTTATAAATAGATAACCACCCCTTTTGCTCATTGCTTCTTTTTCTTCTTACTTTTATTCTTCATATTTTTATCTATGCGTAATACTTCGTATCTACTTTATTTCTTTCTCTCTTTCTTAACTCTTTTTCATGTTACCTTATGTTTTAGTATTTATGCTCTTAATGTTCTCAGTGAGACTAGAATAAGGGAACTTTATTTTATTTGTAAATTTTTACTTTATGTATAATTTTATTCTATTGTTTCTGTTTGGCTTTAAATAATTAATAATAAATATGTCAATTTTCGGTACATCTTTGGAACCCAAGATTCAATACCACTCCAAATGAATGGGACCCCGTTGCGAATGTAGGGGACATTACAACAAAAAAATTATATCAGTTCATAAATGTCGGAAGTTCTGAGGTAACCAATAAAAAAATAATTTAATTAAGCTACAATGAAGAAGGAAGGTCTCAATTTTCTGGTAATCTTTTATGTTTGTTACCTCATAACTTTGACATTTATGAACCGATTTCAAAATAACCGTGGCTACAAATAACTTAACGCTATAGACCTCAATGTGTAAATAAAATCCTAAAATAACTATTACACTGAACATATAAATGAATTTTACAGATTCAACGATCACGACAAAAAAAAAATTATGTTTGACTAAAATAATTTTCTGATGTGTGTAAATATTATTATTACAGGTACCCGGATCGGACAGGCTTCAGAATGTTTCGTGTACTGGAAGGACCCCATGACAAACGACACTTGGGGATTAAATTTTACTTCTCCTATTGATGCCAAACAATTTAGAGAATGTTGTGTAAGTTTTTATGATTTTAACCGATACGGTGGCTGAAAAACCATTTCAATAGAAATCTTACAAACGCCAGACGACAGATAATGTCGCAGCACATATCTTACGCTGTTTTATTTAATTTATTTATATAAAAATTGTGAAGCTTTATTAAGTATTTATTTTTTACATAATTAAAGAATTTCTTGATTTCAGTCACCATCATTCAAATTTTCGCGTAAAGCTTCATCGAGCTACAGCCTAAAATTAGAACCCCCAGGAAGCAAACAAAAGTTCAAGACCAAGAGGAAACCAGTTTCCACACCAGCTAGTCCGAATCGTTCAAGGTATTTTCAAATGAATTGATTAAAACACATCTCGGGAAAAATTTAATACTTAAATTAAGACGATTTTCTATTCTCTACTTTTAGCTTGACCTACGGTCGTGAGCCTCAATGCACCTGCATGTCACAAGAACAATACGCGAGATTAAGAGCCCAAGATCCAAGATATCGTAAGTACTAAACAATGTACACAAAAAAGAAATAAAAAAAATATACCCCGAAGTGCTAAATCTTCCTATGATGTAGGCTCATCAACTTTACCACGTACAACAACTCGCGCTATAGAAACAGAAGCAGGTGCTGCTGCAGGCACTGTCAACAGATCGGACAAGGTCGCCGCCGCCACCTCCTCCACTTCACTGTACGATAATGTCACTAATACCCAACCGTCTACTCAGCCACCGCCTAAGCGTAAGTTTCATATATGCTCTTTCCTATCGGCGTAGATTAGAAGCTACTTCCACTTCCTAGACTGTCACAAAAGGTGATTTCGGAACACTCCAGAAGATTGATTGCAGTTTCACTTGACTTCAAGAATTAATGCACGAAATAAATCGGCTAAAAGCTAGGAAGTCTATGACGTTGAAAGGCATATTGACTAGTGGTCACTAATGTAAGTATATTAGTAGTTAATATGCCTTTCAGCATGAAGGTTGTTGAATGACTTATTAAGAATTATTTAAATGTACGTTTAGTGTTTTAATAAGAAGTTAGAAGTTATATAGTTTAGGCCGTTGGGCAGTGCTGTCAAACTAAATCTCATATTAATTGACCCGCGTGGCCCTCTAGCTTTTCCATATCAAGTTGGTTTTTGAAAAACTTTAAACAGATTTATGATCTTTAATAGGCCTAATGGGAAACTTCACTGACGGTCAGCGCCGCGTTAGCAGAGAACGTGTTAATAAGAATTAATAAGTAGTTAGAAGGCGTGTGGTGGAAATGCGAATGTTGAGATGGTTATGTGGAGTAATATAAATGTGTAAGATACGAAACGATTATTTTAAAAGGTATAGTAAGAAGCCAAAAGTAGCAAAAGGTTAGCATACTAGGGGTATGTTATGAGGAAGGAATAATGGCTTGTAACTGGGACAATTTTAGTATTATATCAATGTTATAGTATATATTGATTGCTTTGCTATTCAATACCAAATATAAATTAACTACTCTATTAATCTCAAGTCATTATTCTACTTTCTTATAATTTTTTATCGTTTTTTAATTAAATACTTCAAATTGGTACAATTCTTCCCTTTTTAAGAATATTAAATAGGAAATAGCTTCATTTATAGCTTTTATGTTGAAAATAACAACTTTTTGACAAAAGTTGTTATTGGTAAATGTGTAGAGTATGGAAATTGATATACTCGGAATCAAATTACAAAAAATGTTAGCTAGGAAAATAAGAAAAAAACGACCAAAACCTAGTTTTATTTATAAGTCATTTAAAGCCATGCTACATCTCATTAGAAATCCGTTAAACCGAAGTAGGTTTACGATCTTTTTATGATAGATAAATGTATTTTACAAACAGAGTATAATAGAAGATTCATCGTAAGTTGATTGGTATTTAACACCTACCTTTATATAAAAATCGAGTCAGTGTAAAAGACAGTGCTGTCAGTCGTTTAAAATTATAAGTATTTATCTTCATATTTATATTTTGATATTAAATATAAAACTTTATTCGCTTTAAGAGTTCCTAGTATTATCCTACATTAAAAGAATTTTGTTTATAAACAAAAACTAAATGTTGTGAATGGTGCCTTCTGTGAGAACCTAAATTATTGATCAGATTGTACTGAAACTTTAATAGGGTCAAAACAAAAATGTATATCTATAAAAATTATAAAGGGATTTTTGTATTTATTGAATTTTTGCACTATGCATGCAATAACATCAAATATTTTGACTTTTTAGATATTTCTACTTTACGTGGCATTGCAACGCGTGCCGGGGCCAGGTAGTCTCTTAAATTAAAACAAATGTTTGTATGTTTGTCCTCTATGTGTATCTAAACCATTTATCAATTGTGATGAAACTTTGGTATGGTGCTCTGAGGGTTCAGTTATTATTCAATATAATTTAGTACAGTAATCAATTGTCTTTGGTGTAGCGGCTGCTCGACAGACTGATATTCAGCCGCCGACGCGGCCGCCCAAGTCGCAGGAGACATCCACCATGACCACCAACACGTCCACCGCGCCCAAGACTGTCACTGCGTCTGTTGGCACACACGGCACTAATGTAAGTAATTGGATATCGTAATTTGTAGACACAGGTAATAATCATCTGTATCTCACCGTCATGTTGTAATCTTTGTTAGTTTATAATATCACTTGCGATATTATAAACTCCAGTTGTAAACCGTACCAATCCTTCAATATTTAACGTGTCATTTCTCGATAGTTTATAACTGTCTAAGGTAAATTGTGAACATGAGATCAAAATATGAATTCTGCTTTCATTTTGAGTTAAAGTATAAGTTTTAACGGAAGATAAAGGTTAGATTTATTAGATTGGACTTATGTCCAAGTCACATATAAAAATAATATGTTTAAATACCTATTCGCTAAATAAGGAAAAGATTTGTTTCGTTTAACATGATACGTCAAATTGTAAATGGAAAGTTTCCATTACTTTACAATCGGTTTTGTTTAATCTTACATTTTTATAATTCAAATTTGATGATTTATTCCAATCTGTTTGCTTAAGCAGAAATCATTTTCGCACTAACCAATAAACTTAGCCAATGCCTGTTTATTCATTCATTGTTATAGAGAGGAAGGTCATTGCAGTGAGAATAATCGATCGTAGCAAGTATAATGTTTTAGTCCTACCATATATAGCAAAATAAATATTTTTTTAATATACCATTAGATAAAAATAATAAACATCCAATACAATAAATTATAATAAACATGTAGGCAAAGTCTTTCTTAAGTCAGAGTATAAGACCACAATGTAATCTACTTGTATGTAAATTTATGGAACAGAAGCACTATTTTTATTCAATTATTTACCATAAATATCATAGTAAAATATTTATGACTTCAAATTTACAGACAGCTGAGGAGTCTCAAAACGCTACTGGTGCAAGCCAGCACAATCAAGACCTCAAATCCGAGGGAGTACAAGCGGGGGGCACACTTACTACTTCAAAGTCATCGTCGACTTCGACACGCTCCAACAAGGAGCATCTGCAGCACACACCCAAGAGTGTTGACTATGGGGACGGCAACGAATCCGTAAGTAGAAGTAAACTATGATATTGAAAGACGGACCGATTGCCGCGCTTGGTAAGATGCTTGCCTCTCATGCTGTAGATCCCGGGTTTGATTCCTACCCAGGAAAAACACTTGTATGCATCAACATTTCTATTTGCTTTGTGTCTGGATGTAAAGATCACCTGAGAACTGGCAGCATCGTCCTATTCTTAGTACGGTGGAACATACTGCGATCGCCAACCAGCCTGCCAAGTGTGGCGGTTATGGCACATTTCTCCCCAATGATGTGATCGATGGCCTATCTTCAGCAGTAGACGATCATAGGCTAAGATGGTGGCGGTGATGGTAGTGGAGAATATAGAAAAGCTGCAGAAAGACTCTACCCGAGAGTAATCAGATATGTTTCATGCATGCTATTTAAGAAATAAAAAAGGTTTTTCAATCTTAAATTGACAGTGAAATTACTTAAATTAAAAAGTACAAATATTACATTACTTACATATGAAATTGACGTTTTGTACGGGAGGAATATAAAGTCAATTTTTTTTGTAAAATATATTTAATTAATCAAAGTATGCACCGTTGTTA
>DWLR01000601.1:0-23882 GCA_018246295.1 Papilio alexanor hazarajatica | reverse complement strand
TTCGCCCAGACAGTAATATAATAAAACCAATTTCTAGTTGATGATAATATTAAGATACCTACTTAATTAATCATATTTTTGTAAAAGTTTAAATCATGCTGTTTTAATAACGTTAGTGAAAAAAGACTTAAGATAAATTTCTGATGCAACGAAATGCTTGCGCATACAGAGTTAAAAATTTCACAGAATCAACATCGATATTTATGTGAGTGAAATGACTATACTATACATCGGTTAATTCTCTCTTAAAAGGCCCAAACTACGAGCGTAGTGGTGGGATAGGGACCAAAGTACGTGTATGGCATTTTCACTTGTGTTTGGCTTCGTTAGGAATTCTAAAATAAATTAACAATAATTTATATGAATCGCTACATGTTATAAAACTCTCCCGTCGCGACTGCCTCTATATTTGTTCGCGATAAACTCCAAAACTGCCCAATAAATTTTAATTCGGTTTTGACCAACAGGTTGTGCGATTTATAAGGAAGCTTTAAATGTATATTTTGTTGAGGCTTCTTGTTAATAAGTTGAAATATGACGATAATTGTGGAAAATGTCGGAAAAAGCCAAGTCGCGTGAAAGCTTGCAACGAAAACGCAGCCCTGCAATCCCTTCGAGATATGATAAAATAATGTATGGTAACATATTCCTCTTTGCGCGATATCATATCCGTCTTTTACTGCCAACTTACAAAAATAAATAATATTTTTTTGTTAAAAAAATCAAAATGCCATGTTATTTAAGATGGTATTTTTTTCGAATTCAGTATTAATTAATTCTTATCGAATTGAATAATTTAGAAGATATATCAAATTAATTAAAATTACCAAACCGAAATTCAACAGCCGCAGCGAAAGCCGGGCGGCATGCGGGCCAGGCGCACCGTGTACATAATATAAAGTCCCTTCTCTTTGTCAATTTTAGTACAGGTTTGAATAATAGAAGGGAATTAACGAGGAAGCTTTATGTTTCGGCGGCGCCCCACTAGGTAGGAAGGGTCCTACCTATCGCTGTCTGGGACAGCTCCCAATTGTTTGACAGGCGCCTCGCTTCAAGAGAGGGCCTCGTATTGTACCTCGCGGCACCTTACTCGGTTCCTCGTCTTGCGCTGGTAGGCACCAGTCTGTAGACCTGTGGAAGAATGTCGAGGCCGCTGTTTTGGACCACGAACTGGGAAGGGATCGTCACCCAAAGAAACACCTTTTACAAGAATAATTCCCTCAGGGTCCGGCCTAGCACTTGTGGTCTCGACGGAGGCTAGCTTGCGACTGACTTTTACATACGTCCTCTATTTTCGAAGATGTTGTTTCTCTTAATGTTATTGACGATTTTTACAGCTTCATCGGATACAGAGCTCTCGGATGATCGAGAGCTAAATAAATAAAGTACTAGATCCCTAGTGTTTACCTAGGTCCCTAGTTGCTGCGTACAGCCGTTTGATGTAAGTTGACTTGCTGTCGGATATTGAAGTTTGTTGTCTACTTGATCGTCTACGGAAGGGAACGGTCCCGTCTCCCGACAATCGTCAACTGTATTAGCGGGTTACTGAGAGCGGTGAGTATTTGCATTTTGCGGTGTTGGTGGTGGTGGGGCGATTTGTGCGGGTTGTAGAAGTATGTGTTTTGGTCTACGTGTTTTAAAAATGTTGTCATGACTTGGAACGTAGTTGGAGGCTTGGACTATGAGGGGGTTGGGATGGATCTGGGCTATTTTAAAATATCGTTCTGATATTTCTATAAAGTGTACCGCAATTGTTGCCATTTCTAGATCATTGTAGATATCTTCATTGCGTTGATACCATCGGGCGACTGTGGCTTTATAAAGGAATCGGTTTCGGACGACCTGGAGAGTATTAATGTTGTCGGGGTGGATGTGGGCGAACACTACACTAGCGTAAGCCATGATAGGCTTTTTATAGGTGGAGTTTATGTCTTAGGGATAGTTTGCTAGAAGAGCAAGTCAGAGTGTGGGGTTTAGCGTTGACAAAGCACGCTTTACGTCGAAATTCTTTAAGATGTTCTTTGAAGTTCATTTGGAAATCAAGGGTGACCCCTAAGTATTTGACGGACTTTTTTCCAGGGTGTGTCCTGTCCGAAGAGGGAGATTTTCCTATTCTTCGGTTCAATTTAAGGTTATTAAGCCTCACCGGGGGACCCCTATTGAAGTGTATGGCTACACTTTTTGCAGGGTTTGTCTCTATCCTCCATTTCTCAAACCACTCGGCTAGCCGGGTGGCTGCTGTTTGGAGGCGCAGAGTGATCATACTCCAATTTCTGTGGGAGTAGTAAAGGGCCATGTCATCTGCGAATAGTGATAGATAGACCCGGGGGTCCTTGGGGTTGTCGCTGGTAAACAGCGAGAAGAGTAAGGGGGACAGAACGGAGCTTTGCGGGACTCCGGCTTTTATAGGGTGGAGAGATGAGAGGGAGCCCTCCACTCGATAACGGAACGAGCAATTCGACAAGAAGGCTTGAATGATGCGCACTAGCCTGTCTGGTATTTTTAGCGCATGGAGCTTGTAGATTAGCCCGTTGTGCCAGACTTTGTCGAATCCTTTTGCGACATCGAAGAAGAGCGCGATCGTGCTAGTGGGCTTTTCTCTGAGAGGTATGTATTCGGTTATCCTGTGCACTTGATGAGTACACGAGCGATGGGGACGGAAACAGAACTGTTCGTCGGGAAGGATGTTATTTTTAAAGGTATGGGCTTTGAGTCATCTTAGGATGACGTGCTCATAAAGTTTGGATAGTGTGTTAAGAAAACTAATCGGACGGTAACTTGAAGGAAGATTTCCTGGTTTATTAGCTTTCAGGATGCCTATGACGATCGCCTCCTTCCGGGAAGGAGCAATTTGAGAGGAGAATATTAAAAATGCTCACTAGTAGCATAATGAGGTGGGACGGAAGCGCCTAAAGCAGACGGTTATTAATACCGTCGGGTCCGGGGGTGGATTTTAGCTTTACACCTTTTATGATTAGTTCTAACTCGTCTGTAATGACGTGGTCTAGAGGGTCGACGGTCTCCGAAGGGGAGACCGCTCTACGTTCCACTTCCTGATTTATCGTATTTATGTTAACAGAGTTGGCGACTGAGGTTGAAGGAGTGCATTGGCTTTCTAGACAGTCGGCCAGACATTCAGCTTTGTCTATGTCGTAAAAAACTACTGTATTATCCTTAGAGTCTGTTAGAGGTGGCATTGTAGGCTTTGAGTCTGGTTTCAGAGCCCAAATCAGCCTCCAGAAGGTGGCATTCGAAGGTTCGAGGTCCGAAAGCAGGTTGTCCCATCTATCAGTTTTAAACTGAGAAACTTGCGTTTTGACCTCTCTTTGGAGATTGCACAAGTTGTTTCGATTTTGTTCAGTTCTACAAGTAGAGTAGCGCCTAAGTGCTGCATTTTTTTTTCTTTTCTTTTTTCTTTTTTTGTTCTTATCAGCCGTCGAATTGACGCTGGAAGATCGTCGAAATGATCACTCGTTTCGGTGACCATCCCAGTGGATTTAAGTGAGAGGTGAGAGAATTGACTGCCTCGATGTCGTGGGAATCAATTTGGTGGGGGTCAAATGGCCGGCTGATTCGAGTTTGACCTCGATCGAGCGCCAGTCTATTACAAGTTTGCTATAGGGGATTCTAGCTAGCGGGTTTCCTAGTTTCACCGTAATTTTGGGTTCGATGAACGCGATATCTAACGTAATATTTTAATTTTTGCTATATCTAGAATGTCTAGCCTATAATTTACATTTTTGTGAAAGAGCGTAGAGGAGTCTGGAGCTATGACATCTATATTTAGTTTTTTCGATAGTCCATAAAGTATTTTACCGTTTTGATTAGTTACACATGAGTGCCAACTAAGTATTTGCTGTTTAGATCGCCAGCGAGTATGACCGATGAGTCTAGGTTGAGTAAGGACCTAAGGTCGGAGTCAAGAATTTGTTTCTTGTGTGATAGATACACAAAGGCGAGAGTGATGTGCGAATGGCCGGTTAGGTCAATTTTGCACACGCTGGTGTGTCGAGTGGAATGCAGTGCAAGTTCCTTTTGTAGTAGATAAGCGTGCCTCCCCGGGAGGAGGCGAGCCTATCGTTTCGTAAGATGCTATAGTTAGCAATATTAGGATTATTGTGGCTATATTTAAGGAAGGTTTCTTGCACTAGCATTATGTCGATGTTGTGTTCCTTGAGGAAGAGAGCTATCTCTTTTGTGTACGTAGGCCGTCGGCGTTGAAGTACGCGACAGAGAGTGAGCGTGGCTTAATTCTTTCTTAGTTTGTGTTAGCCATGTTGAGTTTCTTTGTGTGTGTATGTGTATGTGTGTATGAGAGAATGTGTATCCTTAATTGACTAGGTTATTCGCTCACAGTGCATTCACTCTGTCAATGTGTTGGAAAATAACGTCTAAGCGTTCTTCTGGCGGCGCGGAGTTCCCAGGAAAGAGCGAGAATATCAGTTATATTGATCTTTTTTAGATAGCTGCAGAGCTGCGAGATCTCTGCCGCTATAGAGAGGAGTTTAGTCTTTAGCTCGGGCTTGGGGCCTGATGGGACCTCTGCCTCTACGGCTTGGGAACCGCAGGTGCGACGGGTTTATCCACGTCGATTATTGCGGTAGGATCGCCGGAACAAATTTTTCACGCAATGTAGGAACCGACCTCGGGGTCGGGCGCGTTTGAGAGGGAACGCGGTTATTGTCTGGCCTCTTTACCTGAAGCCTTCGCGGCGTCTTTGAGCACCCGCGATAGTTCGCAGGGTGTCCATCGGTGTCGACGGACAAAAGAAGAGTTTTTACCTGAAGAACTCGTCGTTTCACGACAAAGGAGCCGACGGTCGGCCGGGCTGCTTTTAGAAAGTTTTAAATTCGATTTTATTGCAGTGCCTAACGGTATCGGTCGGTAATCGTCAGTTGTTAGCTATCCGTCGAGGCGGCAAGTCAGGCACCGGTCAAACAATTGGGAGCTGTTCTAAGGCAGCGTTAGGTAGAGGACCCCTTCCTACCTAGTGGGGCGCCGCCGAAACAGATGTCTTTTGTGCGCGGGCAATCTGTTGTTGCGTAATCGCCGGTGCATCTGACATACCTAGGGCACGCGAAACAGTTTAGGGCGGAGTGACCGTAGTGCTGACAACGGTAGTACTGTCCTATTATGCTTGTTTTTCTAGGACCCTCAACGGTGTTGCCGGTGAGGACACACAGATGCTTTAAATTATAAATATTTTTCCCCTCTGGAGAGAGGTTTAACGTTGCCATGATTAATGACATTTTGGTTTCATATTTAGGCGGTGTCATCCTAGAGAGAGCACGAATGAGGAAGCCTTGAGCTTTGAGGTCTTCGCCTACTAAGGCGATTTCCTCTTCGAGTGGGTAGCCTCGGATGACTACCTGTAAAGATCTCTCTTCAGGGAGAGGGAATGTGTGGAACCCTAGATTTTGTTCTTTGAGGTGTTTCGTGACGGTACGAAACTCCTCAACTGTCGCGAGGCTAAACTTAATACCCTGCGCTGCGGACTGCGCTTTCAGGCTGAGAATGTTTTTAATGGCCATCCACATAAATACGGATGCCCACTTGCCCTTTTCTTGTAGAATAATTAGTGGGGGCGGTCTTTCCCTGCGCGGCTCCGGCTGCGGTGGGTTTGGGGCTGCAGCCTTTTTGGCTGCGTTGGATTCCTGCGGGGATTTGGGACTCCGCTTGCGTTTCTTATTAACTAACTGGAAGCCATCCGCTTTCGGGTCCGCGGGATCTATATCCATGACGGATCCATCTGAAGAGTTATCAGACGAAGAGGAGTCCGATATTTTTGAAATCGACCACCGGCCTGGTTTTGCAGGGGTCTCTAGTAGCGGGGACGCGGTCGCACTAGCAGGGTGCGGTTCGGACGAACTATACTCGGAGTGCGGGTGCGCGTTCGAGGCAAGAGAAGGGCGCTTTCGGGGGTCGAGCCACAGGGGCCGCCTCGGGGCACGTGGAAGACGCTGCCAGCGGTTCCAAGGAGGGCATGGACTTCGGGCGTGTGGTGGACGAGGAGTAGAGAGGCGCTGAGGGCGCTGTTTGGGGACGCCGGGACGCTACCTTTGCAGTGATCGGGGCCGGGGCAGTCTTACGCCGGAGGTCGCGGGCGACGGGTATCTCTTCCCGCAGAGTATTTAAATAACTTTCCCAGACGCCCGGTTGCTGGGATTTCAAAAACTCCATTTGGCGGCCATGATAAAGATAATTTAAGACTGAGAGTCAGGTGGGATTGCTACTTAGGCTCGGCGCTTTAGGTACGCCGGGGTGAGTACCTAGCTTATTGCCTAATGCAATAAGCGAGGGAAATTCACTATAAATTTTTAAAAGGACTTACTAGAGATTGCTGCGTTCACTGCACAACGCTATCACAATAACGCACTATTCACTATCGTTTAGCCCCCAGTGAGGGAGGCACGAAGCCAGGCGACGCGGTGACGTCACCGGCACACCTGCACGTCGTTAGGCACTTACACGACCTTCACAACACTTGCGCGCTGACTTTGCAAACTTTGCGAATTTTATGATGCAATTATGCACCATAAAATGGGTTGATAATTAATTAGCTCTGAAAGCTGCCGAGACATGTACACGCCACGGCAGAATCAGAGCGCATCTTTTTGTTCACCACTGACTCTTGCGACGAAATTCTGCTCCTTTTATACTAACGCTAGGCCAAGTTGGCCGCTCGGTTGCGCTTAGACCACAGCGTGCTAACTACTGAACCCTTCAGTGATCCTTTATTTACAATACTATACATATTCCAAAAATAAGACACATTCATAATAACCAAATACAAAATTAAATAATCTACACAAAACTTACATACGCATGTTCCTTACCCTAACTTTAGGTTTTAGATATTCAATACAATGTATATTCAAAACAAAATATATACATAAGCATAAAACTCATTCATATTTCGTTTCAAAGTTAGGCTATAATATTGGCAACTAGACACATGTAAACAGCACATAATTACAAATAAATTCACGTATACGTTGAATAAATTACATTATACACTTATATGGAAAAGATACACAAAACACACAAAATTATAAGCTAACCAATGCAATACCTATGTATATATTGACTTATTTACTAGAATCTAAACATAACCAAAATATACCAACATAACCAACTGTTTGCATACGGCAATATCATACAAGTTTTAACACATACATACATAGTTGTCAGGGCGATACGTTGTATTTATTTACTTTGTTAAATAATCATTTGCAAGCATCAGTTCATAATCATTACTCCAATTATAAATTACATCTTAATATCTTTTTTTTTTGGCAAGCAGTATTCTTACCTTTTCCCGATTCAAACCAAATAAAATTTTTGATTTTTAGTTTTTAGCTACCCTCAGGACGGTTCTAGATCCGCCATCATACTGAAGGTCCGATGTTATTCTTCTCTTCTACTTATCCTCATACCTCCTCCATTTTTCTTTTCTACACAAAGGTTGTAACTTCTTCTTATACGCTGTAACTTTAAAGTCATCTTAGAATAATATTTCAACATAACATAATTATGTTGTGTGGAAATAGACTTAAAGTTTGTAGGTTATATTCTCTTCTTCTATATAGTAATGGACATAGCTTACTAGGTGTCAAATACGAAAAGAAACCTATCTGCATACATCAGCCATCAACCAGGCTCGAAAGAAAAGTTGTATTCAAATTAATAGCCCAAGAGCCGAGACTATCAGATCTATGTGTTTTATTAAACCTGAAAGTTTCTCTGCGCATATTCCGAATACATGTACTCGTATAAACGATCCCTGACTTCATAGTCCAAACTTCATGGTTTGGATCACGGTTGCTCTGAGAGGTATCAGGAAAGGTGTACAATTAATTCCTCCTCAAATGTGTTAAAGTATTAAACACAGTTTCTATATTTTTAGTTGGAATAATATTAGAAGCCACGTCGTCCAATGTCAGACAGTACAGATGCAACCCCCTTGACAAACACCTTTTATAATAAATTACGATTATACTTACGTTATAGTACCTATAAAAGCTAAATTTTAGTTGTTAATTGAGGAACTATCAAAAGATGTTTTCTCAATAATCTGACAGTTTCAATAGTTCTTAATTTTTAGTTTAGTTTTAGTTTAGTTGTTATCTTAGTTCTTAAGTGCAGTTCCTTCAGACAGATTAAAAGTCTAGTGAAAAAGTGCGTTCGGTCTATTGCTATTTTCACAGCGTATCATCTGTAGTTTATTCTGTATTGTGTGTGTGTGTTTTTTTTTTTTGGATTTATTGAAGAAAAATCTTTAAACAGAATTTACTTCTAAAATAATAATGATTCTTAGTAATTACTAAAAATTAATTTTTTAAACAATTATTGATTACAAATGTCATGTCAATTTAAGTATTCACATAGTTAATATAAGCCTAAATTTAAAAATACATTTAGAGGAAATTCTTCTTCTAAATTCTTTTCTTTTTGTAGCTAGGCACGTTTTACTCACCCGTCGTATTTCCCTAGGGGCACGTTTTGTCAATAAAACTGTTTATTTTCTATATGATTTAATCTATCTCGGGTAATAGAAATAGCAATTGTTTCCGATGTTGTCCCGTTAACTCTGCAATCCTTTGTACAAATATACGATCCAATTTGTTAATAGTTTGCTCATTGGCAGACAAATAAATCGATTGAAGCCTTGACGCATAGCGACACCCATACTATGTAACAACAAGACATAACAGTCACGCCCGTGACCCAGAGGGGTAGGTAGAAATAACGGATTTTCAATTGGCACTATCCTGGCACACCTCTCTTGCTTCTTTTACATCCATTCATCTACTCATACGATTACGGGTACTCCTTATGTCGCCTTTTTTAGGATGTCATTAATTTGATGATGTCATTGATGAATTTTTCGGAATCGTTCCCCACCAACACTGTCACTCAACTTTGCACACGGACATAATTTTGTAACAAAGATTTGTCTTGTCACTCTCTCTTCATCCTTTCAACATGATCGAAAAGCCAAAAGTATAAATAAGTAATAAATTTGTAATAAATAAATCCTTTTGCTTACTGTTTAACAACAAAATACGAACATTTCTCCAGTAATTATGCATGCGATAGTTGTGAAAATTAATGTACATTAATAATACTCAATATTGGTTTAAACACTCAATGAGATTTGTTTATTAAATTATGACACTTGTTATTTCGTAATATACATATTTATATTTAAAAATTATTAAAGGTTTTTAACTTCAAATTCAGACGTTATCAAACCAAATTCGGCTTGATGCAAACCAAATTTGAACGTTTCTGTAGATGGAGAGAGGGAGATATAGACACACAAAGGCTTTCAGAGCAATGACAATGTCAAAGTGTTATCTGTAACACGCCTATGCGAAATTCACATTTCTGGTGTACTCGTATTAACGGTGACGTCAAAATCAATGTATTGGCAATAATCACTTAAATCACTGAATTACATACACTGGTTTAGATAGGCAATATATCATTGGCCATGCGATCAATAATATATTGAATTCAATACATCAATCTATATATTCGAATTACATGGTAGGGGCAAACTTACATATTTTAAAGCAAGTAATACACGAATGTTAAGTTCGCGCCATTAAGATCCGCAACATCAAAGAAAATTGCGGGCGAGATCCATGCTTTTATTACCTCTACCTAATAATATTCGCACCGATCCTTTACGGATTTATTGCGGTCTTTGTAAAAGGGGAGACAATAGGAGTAGATAAAACCGAACAAGGGGGCCAGTGGCACTTCAGTTATCAGGCTTCATTCCGGTATTCCGTGACGTAGCCCTTTCTCTCTTGTCTAAAGGAGCTTCAGATTACCAACAATACAATAAAACATCTTACCTATGACCTTTGTGTGCAGTAGTTTATTAACTTGAAGTTATTAACAACACATTATTCTTTATGATTCATAAACATTCCATAACTATGAAATGAAACTTTTCTTTAAAAAATTATTGCTATAACAAATAACCAACATACGCATTACATGTCTCGATTAAGATTAAATGCAGAGTTCGCTAGAATGTGTAGAATGTCTTACGAGCGCTATCAATGTCATTTGTCATTACTGTTTTTCAATTTGTGTTTGTCTACGCTTCGTGCAGGATTTACTACTGTTGTTTTATCAAGTAAATTATTAAGTTGCTATTCTAGGAAGAACAAAATATTTTTCAATCTGACAAAAAATTGCAATGTGTATTGAAAAGAAAACGAGCATATTAGCATTACCAACTGCAAATTTTGCAAAAACAAACGTACATTTGAGCTCTCACTTATTCTCCGAATTAGAGAGATAGTAATCGCAAACAGCTTTGCACCTTGTTTGTGAGATTAAGCTTTTCACTTTAAACAGTTGAAAATTTTAATTAGAGAATTTAAGTTTTCCTAGTTGGGTATTAACCATATCAACTAAGCTTTCGTCTGTAACCGCTTATCAATTTAAAGTAAAAAAATATTGTCCACGTATGTTACAGTTTTCTATTTTGCCTAGATGAAACTTAAAAGATTTTTAATTCATACAAAAACATATGTATGTGTGTATGTTCATTAACATTATGTGTTTAGAAGAATTTTGAAAGAGAAAACACTTGAACAAAAAGCGGTTTTAATTATTATTTTAAAATTATTTGGCTTCTACCAATAGAAATGTTTATTGGCAGTATTTTTTTTTTATTTTCTAGTAACAAGCAACTATAGTTGAAGTTTGATTTTGTAAGTTTTAATCATACACATCGTTGTATGCAGCAGGCAGTTTAATATAAAGTTTATAAGCACTATTAAACTAAATGGCACACTATGATTACAACCGGATACAATTTCCTCAAACTTTATAAACTGTTAGCACAATTCGGTAAAATGTAATAATATTATCATCTTTTATCTATTCTCTGTCATCGTTTGTATAGTTGAAAAATCTTAATGATTATTACAAGCTTTTCCTAAAAATTTTATAGTTTGTAAGGTTTGCATACATTCAAAAATAAACGTTAAACTTTAATGTATTTAAATAATGCATCAAAAACGTTCTAGTCATTTAAATTCAACCTCGATAAATTGAAACAATAAAGTATGCTAATCTATAAAGAAACGTTTTCATGTTATAAATCCCTATAAAACACAATACACATAAGTCAACGCATTTATAATTCAGATGCATTTCACAGACGCTTTAGTCGAGACGTCTATCCGAGTTTTAAATGATTTAACACCTAATGCCAGCAGTCGAGATTATCGAGTTACCTCTCTGTCTTTGTGTTAACGTGCTAGGAATTGATAAGATTACTTAGTGCTTTTGACATTCACTGATATATCTGATGTAGATATCGCTTTCAGCATGACAATTTGAAATGGGATTGGTATGTACTGGATGTGGGAAGTTGATAATTTTGTGAGTATTAGATATAAGAAGTATACCTTACGTAACAGTTGTCCACCTACGTGCATTCATTTACAAAATATTGTTAAAGTTCATTTAAAGCTTGTTTATTTGGTTAATTTTATGTTTATTCTTGTTTATCGTGTAACTCGTTTTCCTAGCTCAACTATTTTTATTCCTTCACTAGTATTTGGTGTTTGGACTGCCGAAGTGTGCCATTGTTTTTGCGATATATTTCATTTTTATTCACATTATCTTCTCAATGTATCTTATCTTGTTTTCTCTTATGATTTTTCCAGAGTCTCAGCAGACATCCTTATGATTGATCTTATCTCTTAACGAAAACAACAAAACTCACTCCCGTAACCCAGAGGGGTAGGTAGAGATTACGGATTTCCATTTAGTGCGGTCCTAGCACACCACTGTCGCTTCTTCCACAATCATACATCTACGCATTCATGCTCGTCCTTATGGGTGCTTTCAATACCGCCCTTCTCTAGTATATCACCAATTTGGTCTAATTTATTAAATATTAAATCTATTGCTGCTATAAAAGGACAGAGTGTTTTGGTATTTAGCTTGATATTTAGTCAATTCATGGACGTGGTAAGTTTGTTATCTATAGTGTTGTCAAACTAAAGGTTAGGTACCACGGACCTGCTAGGTTGTCCTAGTGGGCGGAGAGGTGAACTCCGACGTGGTGCGTTCTCTGGTGGTGGATAGAGGAACGCCCCGGCTAGGTGGAGCCGGGGTAGGGCGAAAGCCCCGCGAACCAAACACCGGGGGAGAATCGGGGGTGGTGAGGTGAGCCTGTGACTCCGGTTGCGGGTGCCCCGATCCAGCGGGCCCACTTGTAGGCTCGCACAAGAGGGCGGCGCTCGACATGGGTGAGCACGACCTCACTACCACTGTCCTTGCAGAGGAATATGATGGCGCGCAATCCTACGTCCTGCGCGTAATCCCAGTGACTTGCCACCGCTGGGACCGCGGTCCCCTGTCTTTATTAAGACAGGGACTAAGACGGTCATTGGCCCTGTACTCAAGGCTACACCAGTGTGAGAGGGCGGGGAATCCCGAACCGTTTTCGAGGAGCGCCCCAATTTATTGGGGCGCAGTGCCCTATCGCGGGGCGACCAGTGAGCGTCGCGGTATAACGTGCTAGTTATGGTTTTTAGTGGGTATGCCCACCTCCTTAAGAGTTAAGGGCCAATTCTGAGCGTGGGAGAGCCCCACAGACTCCCTTATTGCCTCGAACATGGGACATGAATAAGGTTCGCATCTTCCACACGTTAAAAAAGTACAAAAAAGGTACCAGGGACACACAGAAGCAGTTTTGTAACTTATGTTTTATCCAACTACTTATCCAATGATTTGCCATGCATAGGATACAAAAACAGAGAGACTAGTTTTTGCAGAAAGCATATTAAACTTTTAAAATTTCAATTGGGCATATAGTTTCACTGTTACAAGTCTAAATAAAAAACATGCGTGAGGTTGGGGTTGATACCCCATTACCGATATAACCACCAGCTCCCCTGTAGAGTAATCAACCCCGAAAATGCCTATGATATGCATCATAGGTATTTCCGCTATGATAAAAAAGGAACGTTTCCTTTTAGAAAAAAAATCTATTTGCAAGTTTTAGACATACAGATCTTAAAAGTTTTGAAAAATAAAAGAAAGTTTCTATTGCGTTAAACTGAGGATGATATAGATATCTAACAGTTGGGCTGAAAAGTTCATAGGCTAGCATGAAAAGAATCTTTTTTTTATATAATTTAATTTTATTATTCAATATTTACAATTTTTTGATACCATTTTTATAGTACGATTTGTCTTTAGCCTCAAAATAGGCTTCAGTTTCGGCGATTACCTTACCGGCGATGGCGGTATGGCATCGGCGGAAAATTTTTCTCCAGTGATCATTCTCTTGAGGTCTGAGAACAGGAGAAAGTTACTGGCGGCCAGATCTGGAGAATACGGTGGATGCGGAAGCAATTCGAAGCCTAATTCATACAATTTTGCCATAGTTTTCAGTGACTTGTGACACGGTGTATTGTTTTGACGAAACAGCACTTTTTTCTTCTTCAAATGGGGCCGTTTTACCGCGATTTCTTCCTTCAAACGCTCCAATATCGTTACGCTATTTATGATTTTTTCCTTTCTAAGAACGTCGATAAATACTGTACCACGGGAATCCCAACATACTGATGCCATAACTTTGCCAGCCGACTTTTGCGTTTTTCCACGCTTTGGAGTCGGTTCATCACGTGCAGTCCACTCGGCTGACTGTCGTTTGGACTCCGGTGTGAAATGATGGAACCATGTTTCATCCATTGTCACATATCGATGCAAAAAATCGAATTTATTACGATTGAACAGCTCCAAACATTGCTCAGAATCATCAATTCGTTTTTGTTTTTGGTCGATTGTGAGCTCACGCGGCACCCACTTTAAACAGAGCTTTCGCATACCCAAATATTCATTCACAATATGTCCAACCCGTTCTTTAGATATCTTTAGGGTCTCGGCTATCTCAAACAACTTCACTTTACGGTTATCCGAAATTATTTTGTGGACTTTTTAATGTTTTCGTCGGTAACAGCCTCTTTGGGACGTCCACTGCGTGCATCGTCCTCGGTGTTCATTTCGCCTCATTTAAACTTAGCAAACCACTTCTCAACGATTGATTTTGCTGGTGCACAGTCCAAATAATATTTATCAAACCAAGCCTTGGCTTCAATAGTTTTTTTTTATTTTTCGCCAAAAAGCAATGCTTTATTAACACACGGTATTTATTTTTGTCCATTTATTCAAACTAACAAAAGTTGCTTTACTCAAAATACTACAGCTGTCAAGGTAAAGATTTATTAATACTAGTACTGTCATTTATATGTCAGCCTACGAACTTTGAAGCTGACCTAATATGGAGCACATTTCCCTCAAGTGCGCTTAAAAAAATCCACCATCTACTTTACATTCTCTTGATATAATTAATAAGTACACTTACTTTTCAGGAAAAATCTAATTTCAGATTTCTAACCTATATTTAGCAATTTTCTACAATACTTTATATATAGAAAAACGCTTTAGGGGCATATAAATACATTCGCATGGGTTCTTGGCTGGATACAGTCTTAAATTGGTGCGAGAAAAATGTTGGAGCGGATGTAATAAAATTTATAGGAATAACATTCTTATAATAAGAACATATGTACGTAGTATATTTGATTGTAATAAGTATGATATTTGGTATTTCAATATTTTTGTTCAAAAAGACGCACGCAACCGGTCATGAATAACAAATATTAGCGAAAGGTCTTTCATGAATACTTCTATGACCATCTTGCCTTACAACTTGCAAAGCTTTCTTTAAATAATTTGTATAAACACGAGTATCACCAATTTGTCTAATTAAATATCATAGTAAATTGTACAATAACTTCATTAACTGCATTGTATTTTTTTTTTTAATTAAAACATTACGGCTTACTATATTTTATTACGATTTTCGTAATGGGCTTTTGTCATCAACGATTAACGGTAAATGTTGCCGACTTTCTTATAAGACAAATGGAGGTACTCGTAAAGAAAAAGACGAAGTTTGGAAGCGTATTTTGATTATAAATTATTATATAATACTTTGTTAAACAGATCATACTTAAGAGCATATTATATATTATATTGTAGCATTTATCAATTGTTCGTATTATTGAACAAACAAAGCAAATGACGAAAGAATCAAATGCAAATGTTTTATAAATTGTATGTATTATCAGTCTTTGTACGACTCTTATAAATTAATTTGGAAGTTATGTTCGGGTGAATACCAAAGAACGCGATAGGGCCCATTCCATAGCATATCGCCCGTCTACATCACATAACAACATCAATATTAGCTATGATAACGTCGTGGATGAAAACTACATTGATATTAATTTTGTTTTTATGATATATGTCAATGAACTTGGTACATATTTGCCGCATACTCCTAAAATCGTCTTTGTTTTTAAATCCCAAACTTGTAGTCTTTGGCTCCATATAGGTAGTTCAATTGCAATGAAGATAAAAAAATCTATTTTATTAATTTAAAAGGTGTGATTGAAAAACAATGCATTGTCTCTTATACAAAATGCGGCAGTCCGTTTCTTCAAAGACCTCTTCCCTAATCTTTGGTTTTAAGTTCTGCCACTATTTTGCGGCATTTGCAGATGGTAACTCCATCTATGGCATATAACAATGTAGTTGAAAAACATTTGTCACAAAGAAAATGATGAATGCTCTTTGTTGTGTAATACTGAAAGTTTTCGCAAAGAATACTAGATGGACTCATAATTTATTTGCAAACCTTTGCAGTAGGACAGAAATAACTAAAAACAGTTAAAAACCATCACAATGAAACTAGTGTTTTTATAGTACGATACGCTAATATTACTAGTTATTTAAAAAAGAAATAGTACATCATACATGCAAATTTAAATAAAATATTTCAATTTCATATCAAATCCAGAGACATCTCTTGTTCATGCGAAAGCTCAAAGTTTTACCCTAATACAGGCTTTTATTGAAGAGATAATATTTTTTGATTGATTCGATAGATGGCAGGATGTAAATTTTCTGATATAACTGATAGAACTTGAGGTTTTGTGTATTTTACTTTAAAATGAAAAGCACTGGTGTAGCGATTTGGTGTTTTAGATCGAGATAGAAACAAATGTAATTAAAAAATATTTATTCCCCACTGCCACGGGGCAGTTTAAGAATTTTTATAATCCTTTGCATTGTAATAGTTCTATAATTCTCTCACCAGCTAGCACCACCAACGAAGGCAATGAATTGTGTGTGTTATTCAACACGTGTTTTGTTGTATACAAAACAGTAATATTATTTGATTTAAATCATACAGCGTTATTATGAAGAACTGTTTGTTATTTGCTGGTGATAAGCTACATGAAAAATCAAACAGTGTAACGCCGGAAACGTGTGCATGCATCTTGCTTGCATTGCATGCAGCCCGGACCCGGGCATATGCCCGCCCCCCACCACAGCGACATATATGACTATCTATGTAATATTAGTGCCGGGGGAAGACAAGCAAAACAAATAAAAGGAATAAAAGAAAATGCCATTGTAATAAAGAAGCGAGATCGCCCTGTAAAATTTATCAAAGAAAAAAGATCACTAAGTAACAGCTTATTCCCACGACCAACCCACGACGCAAGAAGTTACACTGTCAATGTAACTTATGTGCAGGGGAAGGGAGAGCAAATAAAAGAGTTACAAAGTGTATATGAAGATGCGAAAGTATTAAGAGTGTACGCCTAAAGAAGGCATATGAAACTATTTGAGTTCGAGAACGGCAAATTAGACAACCTAAGATTGTCTTGTTGGACAATTGCGTAGGCAGAGGGGGAGACTGTGCCGGAAACGTGTGTTTAGCCTAGATGGCGCCACTGTGCAGATAATAGTGATTAGTGTACATTAAGTGAACTAGATGGCGCTGTTAGTATCTTAGAACGCGCCATGAAACTGTATTTTAGGTTAAGTTCTCTAATAAAATTTCAGTAGCAGTAGATTATTCAGAGCAACAAAGTAGCTGCTTCCACCTGGTAGGACAGTACTACTGGACGCAACGAACTTCTCACAAGTCGCGACCAATTACTTGCTTCCACGTGGTGGGACGGGTTAGTTGGAAGACTACAATAAAAGTTAGGCGATAAGACTACTTGCTTCCACTTGGTGGGACGAGTTAGTTGTATGCTTGGTAGCTAGAAGTATTAGACTAAAGTGTGTAAAGTTGTTGTGCATACTGAACAAATCTACAGTATATCAATGGACTGTGTCTTATCACGCCACCCGTTACAACAGTTATTAAATATATTGGAAATTAAGTTGATATTAGAGACAAAACTAATAAAATTTTAATAAAAATAAATACAATTAGAATAATGTTATTATTATATTTAAAATTTATAGGATCTATTAATATATAATCTCTTGAAAACTGAAATGTATTAAGAAAGCATCAACATTTATAGGAGCTACTTAAATTCAGTTACTTGTCAAATACAAATTTAAGTCATAAAATTTTATATAATAGAGATATAATATTATTTCTTTTTAGACATATACAATTTCCTTGACAATGAGGAAACACTCGAAGATTTAAAGGTAGGAAATAAACTAATAATGGCATTTTAATTTAGATATTTTTTGTATAAAGGCATGCTTTCTACTCAGCCATCTGAGAATGAATTGATCAGATGCTACCTGGTGGGGCAATAAATGAAAACTCACGTTATGGCATTTGACATCTTTGACTAGGTAAATAAAATGGTCTAGATGCCTCCTCAGCACCCAACTACGTATATTCTCTTTTTTGTAGAATAGGGGAGCCAATAAGCAGCGGGTCACTTAACATTAAGTGATCCGACGCCCATGGACATCCGCAACACCAGCGGAACTGCAGATGCATTTGGTTCGTTTCGTTGATCGAATCTTAGATTCATCTTGCTATTTCTTAACTAGCTTAGCTTACTTCAACATAAAGTCGTTCATTCAAAAAAGTTTTTTTAATCAGTTTTCAAATCAATACCTGACAAATAAAAAAAATATTTTCCGGGTATAAATGAAACAATATTTGTTTGTACTAGGTGTACTAAGATGAATTTTAAATTTAAGAAATATAATACTAAAGTGCTATTCTGATAATACCTTTTCTAAAATGTAAAATAATGATAAAATGGCAGTGTATACATTTTAAATTATTGGACATTAAAATTTAATAGCATTTAAATGTTTGAAATGCGACAAAAAAAACATTTACATAATATCGAAGTAATTCTAAAGATAGTATATAGAATAATAATAGATCTTAATACGTATATTGGATTACAGAGTATTCATGTATGCTTTTATAAGCATTTACGCTAATAATACTTAACCATAAGACTTTATGCAAACAAATTAAATCGAAAAAGTGTTTTTATTTAGATCTTGAAAATTTAAAGAAATGCGCTGAAATTTAGTAAAAAGTGATTGGTAATTAAGTAATATCGTTCTAATTTATTCTGTTTTAATAATATTATATCCTTATTATTTATCAATTTGCTAATTTTATATTCAGCGAAATAATATATTTCTATTTAAACAAATATAGTATTCGAATAGTATTCGATTTAATTCGATGTTAGTCAATATTCTAAAATAAAACATACATGATGCTTATTGCAAATAATATGTTAACATTTAAATACATTTCATTGTTTGCATAAAATCAATGCTAAAACTAACACTTCGCGTACAAATCAATAAGAACAATAGATGAGTTACAGATATCTTATTTAATATTCCTATTATAACTGCCGTGTTCTCATACAAAGATATTAAAAATATTTGAAATTTAACAATTTATATTTAATCAAGGAACTTTTGTAAAAGTTATTGGTTGTCTTTTTTTTCTATGTCTTTTGTTTCTATTAAATGGCAATTTAAGGCAAACATTTGGCACATTGTGTGATTATCAGATCTCCGTAATACCGTAAACTTAAATCTAGCGTTAGGGCTCATTTTCATTGGTCGTTAACTTGATCGCTATACAGCATACGGGGACTCCCCGCAAGCTGTATAACGAATCAAGAAATTAATCGGTTGTGTAAAGCATCGAGTGCTATTAGATTCGAACTGAATCTGCGCGAGATCGTTATGGCTGATCTTCTACATGCTCCTTTCGATTTTTCCGTAAACTTCACACCCAAAATCTATTTTTCTTATTTTTCAGTAAAGTTAATATTTTTTCCTTCGTAAGTCGCAAAATGATAGAATTGCCAACACACGGGTACAAACCATTAATTTTTAATCTATTGCAGGTACCAAACTCTTTTAAGTTCAGCTCTTTATTTTAAAAAAGGCGCGGTAAATAATATCAAACAATCCGCATGCGGCCCCTAGCGACTAATGAAAACGATTAACACATGCGGTCCCTGTGCTATGCGTGAACAGAAATCTCCCGCACCACGAATGCGGGCTCCAATGACCAATAAAAATGAGCTCTAAGGTTAATCTTACTTACTGCTATTTATTCGTTATAACTTTCTTATATCTAAGTACTTGTTTTAATAACATATACAACGTCTAATACACCAAAAACGTAAGATTCGCAATTTTTAAATTGGCAACTAGCTAGCTTGTCTCGATATCTTTCGGTTACTATATTAACTTTCATATTTATTTAAATACGAGCTTAGCATTGTGAGACTAAGAAGTAAATTATGACTTCAAACATTTAAGTTTGAGCAGGCGTAATAATTCGACCCGGGTACTCGACGTTAAACTGCGTATAGGTTACTGGGGGATGGTCAGCACCAACCTCTCAGTACCTTCGAACTTACTGCGATCACCAACTGGCCTCTCAAGCGTGAGAGAAGCGGCATACGCAGCCCAACGATGGCGACAAAAGAATGAGCAACAGGGGACCGACCTTTATGGCAATTAATGGCAAGGCCTACGCGACGAAACGATGATGAGGCGCAATAGCTGGTAGCACATTGTGATGTAATTCTAAGAATTACATCACAGTTCTTAATAAATGTTACTGTTTTTTGTAATACTTACTATTACATTAATAATAAAGATAGTATGTAATTGTAAATAGTTACATGCATTTTTATTAATTTTATATTAATATATTTGAGGAAGTCCAGAATGTTTGTTGCGGTTTATAATGAACATTAAAACACATCGCATTTTGTTATTTATTAAATTACATCAATGCATTTCTGTTCCACAACTTTTTTACATCTTTCATTGAATTAAATTTTGTAATTGTTGTGTGTTAATTCCTTAATGAAAAAATGTGTCTATTTGGTCGAGATAAAAACTGAACAGATTCTGTAAGTACGAAATTCTTAAGTTGTTTCGATGGTGGAAGGTTGTAGAATAGAATGACACCTATATTATTCAATATATGCTTACCGAAATTGAAATGAATTTCGTTTCAAAATCGGCAATAAGTTAAAGTCTATAAGTAGTTTCTTTTTGTTATTATTGGGCATAGTATGTTTTGCCTTTAGAGAACATAAATAACAATTTATATAAAGGTAAAAAATTGGAAAGCATTTTATAAACACTAATTGTGCTACAAAGTTACGTTGGTTATTGATTAAAGATATGTTTTAATCGCTACAATTTTCATTAGTATCGTTTTAGCATTTCTTTTTTTTTTTAAATAATCTTAATGTATTTGTTTTCTATATATTATAGTAAGAAAAAAAAATCATGTACTCTATATCTAGCGAAAGCTACGATATTTATTTTCATCAATATTAAGTCAATCAAAGATACATACTCTATACACGGACTGCTTTAAGCAGTCCACACCGACGGCTTCAAGCGGTCGCTATTGGCTGATCTGCAGTTTCAATACAAAACTGACGTTCGCCACACATCTTAAGCTATTCGATTGCAATTACCGCCAACAAATGAAGTCAGCGTGCGATCGTGTTACGCCATGTGGCCGGCAACAATGTGCCGTTCGACCCGCCATACAAGGACCGCTTAAAGCGGTTCGCTTCGACTGCTCACCGCCACTATTGTTATTGGCTCATTATTGTATCCGTTATTTATAATTCACGTTATTAATATTTTATGTTCATCGTTTCTGCGCCTTCGCTTGCAAAATAACAGCACAAAGTGTTTCTTCATCGGAATCCATATTGTATGACTTAATGGGAGCGGTGCAGTCGAACACAACTACACAACCGTACAACAACTGCTGGTACAGTAGAGTTACAGTGAACTCCCAACCGCAGTACGACTGCTCTCGTGCAGTTGATCTCGACTGCTCAAAACATGTCCGTGCATGGAGGATCGTAGATAAATATCGATGACAAAGATTAATTAACAAAACTCAAATACTTAACGTTATATTACCATTAAATATCTTTACTCCTAAAATTACACATTGCTTAAGTCAAAAACATTTGCGAATAGTACAAGCGAGTGGTATGAAACCAAAACTGTCCGTGTTCATTGATTTATTAATCCCAAAAACCATTTGGTATCTAATAAACCATTTATTTGACGCCAAATGGTTTGTAGTTCCGAAATATAAATTCTGCTATTATAAATACGTTATGGATGATCACAACCAGTTTCCGTATTAAACTAACGATTAGATAACGCTGAAAAATTACACATACTTTAAAATTATCTTTTCGGGATCATGGCAATATTAACATGGCTAAAAAGGGAGTGGCTACTGAAATGTCGATATGGAAGACGAAAACCAGGTGTGCAGACCCCACATAAAGCTGAAAAATGGATAATTTAATGATATAAACATAAGATCATAATTGTAGATTTCTTGCTTGGGTGAACTACGAATGGGTTATTTGGTGTTAAGTGAACCTGAAAAACGTAAATTAGAATTGCAGATACGTTACTAACGTCATTCGTCGTATCGGTTGTTATATTAAATAAACAATTTTTATAGAAGCAAACGTTATGAAATTACTGTTAAAAGTTCCTAGGGTAAGTTGTTCTTTAAAATATATCTAGATATTTAAATAAACAAATCTTACTCGTAAATAGTTACATGACAATAATATAATATATATCATTTATTTCCGAAAAAGTCTAGCAAATTGTATCAAAAGGTTACTAAATAAGGTTTTATATTTTATGTTTATCTATACATGTTTGGGGTATTTGTGATGCACTTAAATTCCACATGTCATGCGATATAATCTCAATAAAAAATGTATATATGCAGTATGTACTTATGTAATTATGATATTTATTATTATATTATTTATATTTGTTTTAGTTTATATCATTGATATACATAAATACTAAGAATAGAACATTTTACTACAAAATCTAATTGAAAAAAGTTTTTTTTTATTTATTTTTTTTATAGTAAAAATGTATCATTAAATATAGTAATGCAATTAGGAAGATTAAAAATTATTATTAATTAGATTAGATTTAATTTTTTATTAAAAAATTTAAAAGAATTCTGATGGTAAGCGCTACCGCGCGTTGCGAAAATACGCAATCAAAAAACAATTACGTAATAGAACCAATTTACCAAAAAATTACACCTGCACGCTCATCTGAACAATAAAAGGACGTTACCTAAACGTGTGCCTCAGCGTGCGTCAACGCGCGATGATCTGCGTCTTGACTTTTTGGGTTTTAAATAATACCAGGGCGTTTGAGTAATTTGAAAACGCGCATCGAAATTTTGGCATATGAACATAGCCTTTTCGGTGATTTGTTCTAGCTGAAAAATAATCATATGATTATCAGCTGGAATAATATAAGCTATAAAATACTATATGAAAATTTACGTTTAACAGTTAGAGGGTATTGGTTAAACAAGAAATAAGGATCGAGACATTTTATCCTCGAAACCTAGAGACTAGAAACAACTACTTTTGAGAGAGACCTAATAGAGCAGAAATTGATTTTTTTGTATGTAAAATTGTTATTACACGTTCATAGCCAATTTGTTTTTATTAGTTAAACAACGTTGCTTATATTCCTAAGACATTGTTTTTGTACCTTCCCATACATACAGATACATGTGAAGATATAAATTAAATCTTTGCATTATACATTATTTTCTTATATTTCGCATATTTATGTTAACATTGGCGTGCGATTACATTAATGTATATTACTTTTAAACCCCTTAATATTAAAAATTGATTAAAATCTCCGATACCGGAATCTAGAAAGTCAGCTTTATGATACTTTAAATTTTATGAATTAGCAATCAATAATGGAGTAAAGCGATTCATATGCATATAAATATTTTCGTAAACACACCAGATGTCTAGTCGCTTTCCAGTCTTTAACTACTCGTGTATACTAACAAAGTGATATTTAAAATTAATTTGAGCAAATGCAATCCATCGCAATACTTGGAAATCTATTTAATCTTATTATTGCTTGAATATTTAAAAAGGGAATTTATGGAAGATCATTTACATAAATGGTTATGCTAAGACTTATCTAATCGATTTACATATAATATTAAAACTAATCTACATTTAGGAGATGTATACATTGTTAAATGACCGAAATATAGATATATATATATAAAATGCATTTTGTTGTGCTATGTAGATCATTTAGTATTGTACCATTTTATAAGACTATAATATTTTCAAATAGTAATATTACTGATGTTACTAAAACTAAAACTTAATTTCATTCGTTGAGTGTAAAGTAAGTTTCATTTTTAAAATATAATGGTAGATAGTTTTAAATTCATAATTAAAAAGTATATTTTAAATAGAATAAAATGTCAACTTAACTCTATAGGTAACATTTATATAAATAAAAACGAAGGCTTCTTCGTTTATCTTCATGCCAAAAATATAAGCTGTATAATGAACTTTTTCTACCCTACAACAATTTTCAAAATAATTAACAATTTAAAGTCATATTATATAACTTTTATATATATATATATA
>DWLR01000600.1:0-23884 GCA_018246295.1 Papilio alexanor hazarajatica | reverse complement strand
CTTGGGTGGGAATCGAACCCACGACCTGCGGCGCGACAGGCAAGTGTCTTGCCACTGCGCCAACCGGTCAGTCAAAACCGGTCAGTTAAAATTGTACATTATTTATAAGTTGTATAAAATCGAATTGGTATTGATATTGATAAATGATGATTCTGATCGATTTAATATAGCCCAGGCTCCGAACAGAACATCGTCTACTGCTGCAAAATAACAAAATTTACATGATTTTTAATGTATGGGAAGTTTTAATATTGGGAATATAATTATTATTACTAACCAAATTTTCACAATACGAAAAAAGTTAACATAAAAATATTATTGCCCGATTACAGGAGGGGGTAGTATGCATATTATGTATGTTCGCTGATTTATATGTAGCCTAAGCGGCTTTGAAGTTTACCGATTTTGAAGCACTCTACACTTTGACACCTCACTAGATGTCATTCGATTCGAATTGTTTTTTTTTAAATCAACCATTGCTTGTTTTATTTCGAGTTGGTAACTTTAGTAACCATTTTATTTGAGCTATAGAGCTATCTTCTTGGATTCCAGATAACCCAATCTAAATGTCGACCTGTAAACGTTATCGTAAATTAATGAATTTATTTAAAGTTACAAATACATTGAAATAAAATAGCCTTCCGACATCACACACATTTTCGAAATCTACCTCCGCATTAGTCACTCGCGCGTTATCTCTTAAATTGCATTGAATCTAATAAAATGTTTTTTTGCAGCTTCATTAACGGTGTTATTTATAGTGTTATTTATAGTGCGTAGTGTGTACGCCACAATATATCTACGATACCGGCAATAATATTTTAGCCTTTTCAACAAAAACCAAACGACGACTTCAAATTAATAATTTATAGGGCATTATTAAGTCATTTATAGCCATGGTACGGTTTCATTATAAAAACATTAAATCCAGACATGGCTTGTCTTAAAAATATCAGTAAGTCAATTTTCGATATTATATTCGGATGGATTCCGTACCTACCGAAATATGACATATTATATGAAGGTTCAGTGACATTTAAAATTAGGTACATGTTAACCACTTGCGAATGTAAAGTAATGTAACCGCAAAGGACACCTAACAAAAAACGAAAATGTTTTATTACAAGCCTTATGCGAAGCGTACCCAGGACTGTGAGGTTATACGAAGCTTGTTCAAGTTCACGCAATGAAATCGATACTTTGATAAGAATTGTCATTGGAACGATACTTAACCATAGTTTTCGTATTTGTTTTTCATCATGTTATTGTTTTTATTTTGTACCTCATTTTATAACATTCAACGAGAACTCTCAACAATTGAATGTCTCCTTAGATATCACCGATCGATTGTGTACCGCGTCATCTTACAATTGTGAACTGAACGAATCATTTATAATTTGATGTGTCTTATCGACAGTTTATAAGCTGTCGACGTTATATCATCAAATTGTATATTGATATTTTTTATGGTTTTCCACCCGGGAGTATACCGTCTCGGTTGGGACTACATTAACGTGTTCACAGAGTTTTTATATACATACATGTTTTCTCAAGTTTCACTTTTCACGTAGTAGGGAGCTCATCAGTTAGCAGCGATTTTATACTGCTGAAAGCTGTATTGAAATTCAGCTTGCGTCATTCCGTTAACATTAACCTTAAGTTCTCCATATGCCCTGTACGGAAGTAGTCACTTGCTTCATAAAATGGGACGAGTATACTGGAAGTAAATTTTCGGGAAACTGGTAAAGATCTACATGCATGCCTAAATCTCTCATAAAAATCTGATAAAAAAATATTATTTTTTTTTGTCTTTGACTCATAGTCTGGCGTATAATACTCATACATCTCTCTCTCTCTCTCTCTCTCTCTCTCTCTCTCTCTCTTTGGGGTCGGTCTCTTTTATCTGAATGTAGTATGCAGCATCAGGGTTGCATCTAGAGCGGATTATCAGCTTCTAATTATACCCGCATAGTCGGGCTATATTATTATTATATAAAAATTATTATATAAAGAATTCACCAAATTTAAATAAAATTTAAAGAGGAAAAATTTCACCGCATACGTTTTTATAATCGATATATGCGATGATTTATTACATAGTTATTTCAAATGAAATATAATTAAATCCCTAAAGAGGTGAACAAAACATATTATAAAAATACCTTCAACTATAAAGTACTTGAAAATTATTGCAACAAATCAAAACATGGTATGCGGAATTCGCCATTCGAGTTGGTGTTTCAATCCTTGGTAAGTGGATTAGCTGATCCTTCATACATTGACTTCAACTATTAACTAAAATCAACAGCGGGTATTAGAAGTAATAGCTATAAGAATTATTTTCAAGTTTACATAGTTGATTACACGATCTTAATTCATATAATGCTCGACATAAATTTTCGTAGACCTCCAAATATCTGCTGAGAATTCGGTGAAAACTTCTAAGAAACATTTTCATCTCGATAATAAATGGACAGTTTGTTTGGAATTAGTGCCGGCATATTTACCTTGAAATCACGTGGACCGGGGCCGTTGACAAAATTCACACACACGCTCAACACTGCTAAAAGCACGGGATGAATATGTGTAATTCCGTGTGTTTTTCACACGATTTTAATTGATGTATTCGATACCGGCGCGCGTTCAGTTGTGCGGACGACGCACGTGCTCCCTCTGCGATTGTTGGAGCCAGACTGGCCGGCTGAGATGCGATCACAGTTCACAATGTGCGGATTGTAAAAGATAATCGCTTTTCACTTCAGTTCGGATGTCAATGTGACGTTGGATTTTTCTACTACAGGCTGGTATTCAATAGCGATGACTTCAGCTGGCCAGTACCTAATTTGAAAAATGTAAATGAATTTCAGTACTAATCAATTTCTTTTACATTTGTGTCTCGTTTTACGTTTGTCTAATTACAAATGTTTAAGGGTTGTAGATTGTTCATAATGAATAAACTAGCGGTTGGCCACAGTCCCACTTAATGAATCATTAGATTTTTCAGTATTTTGAGTATCACTTTGATCGATTGCAGATAATTTTCGGGTTTCAAAAAATTAAATCCACACTATGCCATATTAAGCTCAGGCTTTTAACTGGTTTCTCGATGACTGATGGTGGATCGGTAGATCCTAGCCCACATCTCCGCAAGAATCTCTGCCATAAGTATCAACTTAATATCAATTATCTAATCATATCTGTCCTCCGAATATGCCCAACTTTCTCGCATTGACGGACCGGTTGGCGTAGTTGCTAAGATGCTTGCCTTTCACGCCGCAGGTCGTGGGTTCGATTCCCACACAGGACAAAAATTTGTGTTAATGAACATATCTATTTATCTTGAGTCTGGATTTAAAATGCACCGGAGAGCGAGCAGGAGCGTCCTTTTCTTAGTACGTTGGAACATACTGCGATCGCCAACCCGCCTGCCAAGTGTGATTATGGCACATTTACCCCAATGATGCGATCAATGGGGGAGGCCTATGTCTAGCAGTGGAAGATCATAGGCTGAGATGATGATGATGACTCGTAAAGAAGCTATTACATTTTATCACAGAGACTATTTTTACCTTCACATAAAAATATTCTGTTCCTAACGTACTCGTAACAAAATATAATTCTTTTCTGATTCAGAATGCGTTCGCGCAAAAAAATTTTGTGTCTTCTAATGAGTACAAAATTGGTTTTGTAAACAATTTTGTTTCTTAATTTCATATTAGAAATGGTCGGAGTACATAATCATTGAGTTTGATTGTAAGCCGATACAAAAAAAGTTTGAATGATCTTCAAAAACTTGAAATGTTTGTTTTCTGTTTGACCAGCCTACAGTTATCTGTTAACCTTGTACAATCAAGAGATAAAGCATTTCAGTCACTCAGGGACAGACTCTGTTTAGATAATTGACTGATAAAGATATTTATCGGACATATAAACACATTATAAACTAGACATTGCAAAGCATAATATGAAAAAATCAAACTTGTAAGTCGTATTAATTAGCTTAGTCGTATTTCACATATTTTAACTGGGAAAAAATACAAAAGAAGATTCTTAATCCTGAATTCTATCCTAGACGTAGCCTTGAAGGTAAGCCTTACAGTCTTGACAATTGAATCTTTTCAAAATTTTGATCTTTTACACAAATCTACTTCTATATATTTCAATCAGTATGAATGCAAGTATTCTGTCTTCTATAAATAAAAAAAGCTTTAAGCTCAGTCTTTATAATTAACAAATTGAACTTAATTATTTGCTGATTAACTATCAATGTCGTTTTCAGTTTTAACAAATTCTTCTGTGTCTCTTATAATATACATATAACAAATAATGTTGTTTATTATTATTAACCTTTATTTATCCCCCCGTTGTACTGTATTGGTGCAGAACAATTAATTATTTACATCAACGTCGGTCGGTATCGTTGCGTATTTTTACATTCATTGAATCCTGTTTAGCATTACAAGCGATTCTTTAAATAAAACCGGTAAAACTGATATTTTAAATATTTATCTTTAGCCACGTTTTTAATGCAACGAAGATGTACACGTTCGCAAATTCCTACATAAACATGCGTTTTTAAAATAATTTTAACGTGGAGCGGATTGTTATCGGTAACTAATATTCCTCCCTGATATTTTCAATGCGAATTCCCGTTTTATCACAATACACAAAACGTTTGTTACATGACATCCGCTCTTCTAAAAGAACTCGCGTGAATTAATAATTAAATAATTAAATAATTAGAAACATACTGAATAATACAAAAGGAGTATGTTTCTGTATTAATGAGTATTACAGAAACATACTGAGTAATACAAAAGGAGTATGTTTCTGTATTAATGAGTATTACAGAAACATACACTTAAATTACATTAATTCTTTAATCGTCTGGTTTTAACAGTTTTTTATGGAAGAACAAACGCGCAAGCAGGTCAGCTAATGTTAAGTTACCCTCTGTCCAGGCATCTGCTATAAGAGTTGTTGTTATTGTTTGCGTTGGCTAACTTTAATGGACAAAGTAGAGCATAAACAGAAAGAAGGAAACTTCCTTTACCTTTCCATCACCCCTCGAATCCCTTTCCGGTTCTCATCCCTTCCTTATTACAAAAGTGTGGGAAGAAGAAGAGGACTAGACTTGTGCCTCCGGCACTTCACTCATCGAAATAAATGCAAAAAACATCGACTTCACGCCTGTTTTCTATGAAGTCGTGGTTTGTTCCTCGAATTTGTATACTAGTATCCGCTTAGAACCCGAAGCTGTTATGTCGATAGTTTCGATCTTTGGATCAGTTACCTATGATCATAGGCTACGATGAGCTCGGTGAAAAACATCCAACCATTTGGATGAGTTTGTAGTTATCGAACCACATGCTGAGACAGGTACAATGAAGCGTATACGGTCTGATAAAAATAATAATTAATAATTGCCATCAGCGCCATCCGTGCGATAAAGTAAATTAGCAAAATATTTGTATCAATCTCAGTCTACTATGTTGTTTACTTATTAAGTATACATAAATTCAATTTAACATATGTTTGCAATACATTACCAATGACGAAGTCGTATTAGTAATATATGCGAGTAGGCTTGGTAAATAATGGATATTAATTTTAAAAAATACGAATTTAAGACCACGACAGCATGTCTAAACATAGCAGTAAAATAATCAATCTTTTATTACTTCGATGGAGATTTCCTTCCCCATCATTTTGTTACATGAGTTCATTGTCTTGTAATAGATCACCTCTCGATATAACTTATAGCTTACAATTATTATTACCATGCAGAAATTAGTTAATTCATCCTTATTGCAATCCTTGTTTACTTTGTTGTTATCTTCGAAATGAAAATCCAACAAATCTTTAATATACGACTTTGATATCTCAAAGATGAGTAAAATTATAGCACAGACGTCAGCAAAATATTCGGGTATCATTTCCAAATCGGAGGAGTACAAGGCACATTTAAAGATAATAATGATAATAAACTGCAATCACTTCAAGTTAATGATGCCACTTATCTCCGTGTGCTAAATTTTTGCACATTTCACGTAATCACATTAAATCAAAACATAGATTTTTATCACTAATCGGCTGTCGGTATTGATTTGAAAGCATGATAAATGTTTTATTATCTAAAAATGCATTGTATTAAAATATTTCAAATTCCATGATAGTTGCTTTGTGAACAATACGCAATGTAAAAGTTTGTAAGGAGCTGTAGGCGATACTTCCCCAAATTCCTATTTTAATTCTAGATCAAATTTTAAACTTGATGACTTCCTTATTAAGAACAACGTTCAAATCTTAATTATGTATTCAATTTAGATTAGTAATGACGCAGCAATATGCCAGCATTTTTATATGACAGAAATTTGTGACAGACTCCTGAAATTGTGACTTATTCCTCAGAAAATGATTTACAGTTTACAGCAGACAGTTTATAAATTACGCAGGTCGATTATAAACTGATGAAGTTCACAATCGGTCGGTGACATTTATAAGTAAAAGATATTAATTTGAGTTAAAGGTGACTACATATGTACATATGGATGTTCATTTAAAAAAAAAAATCGTCGCTTAATCTTCTGCACGTATAAACTAACGCACCTTATATGGATAAGGTGCGTTAGTTTATACGTGCAGAAGATTAAGCGACGATTTTTTTTTTAAATGAAAAACATTCAGAATCATTAAACTCGACGACACATCTACGGGGATTCTTATCGAAAAGTCGTGAACAAAGTTATAACAGAAGTCCGTTATCTCTGTAACCTAATTCTCGAGAGGAGCCTTCAAGGATAGATAGCACTCGGCTTATCTCTTTTCTGCGAAAGTCGAATTTGTCCATGTTGCTGTCATTGCCTACGCGAGCGGCGTTCGCTGTAATACTTCATGCCATAAATTTTATGAACTCTTCTATTTTAATTGTGACATTTTAAACATTTAGTTGATTTAACACAATTTTTGAAAAGGCTAGTTTTAGAGTGAATGTAACTGCGATATTTAACAATACTCAAAGTCGTTCGTTTTAGGATTTTAAAGAAGAATTGATACTTACTTCTTTCAATGTGCAGAATGTAGCAAATGAGCTCGCAATGTGATGGTTGGTAGAATAGGTCTCCAGACACAATACAGTTACAGTTACAATACCAATATACCAAGACCCGTATCACTTTCCGGACTAGTTTTACAATAGCTGCTACTACTTGTGATTTCACCACATTTCAATTGATAAGTAAGACAAAAATGAATAAAAAAAATAAACAAATAGATTCAGTTATTTATATTGACGTTTGTCATCAACATGTCTTAATTATTTTTAAATTAATTTATTTGAATTTTATAAATCTTTGTTTTTTGACAATGATATACTACATAAGTTATGTGCGAAAAACAAAATTAGTGGTGCATTTGATCAGCAGCAGATCTGCAACTACGCACAGATTGGACTACCCGTTGAACCCGAGTCCAATGTTGGGCTGCTTACATCTTCTGTGAAACAAATCATTATGTAACATTAGCACTTGAACTTCGAGCGCAGGCTGCAGCAGAACCCTCAACTTTTGGAAGAATCAATCCAATCAATTCAATTCAAATTTAGTGTATTTTGTGCTGTTTTATAATGTCATTTTAAATACCTTATATAAGTATATATATTCCCAAAGAGGGTTGGCGTCAGGCAGGCGGCCGGCCGTAAAACTATAGCGTCGTCGAACGTCAGCTAATGCCATATTTTGATGGTACGCTATAAACGCTTCCTAAATTGTCTATGCGTGATGGTTGAGATATTCATGCAGGCGTTATCAGTCTCACGGCTCCGTTCAAACATACAATGTTTGAGCCGTGAGCCGTGAGACAATGTGGTCAAAAATACGTGTATTTCAGAGTTAGTGAAAATTTTACGTTTTACATATCATTACACCCCAGAGATAGTCAACGCAAGTTGGTACACTTTTATTTTGTTGTTGCTTTAACATTTTGTTTATTCAGGCACACGTATGCAATTTACGCCCATAAATTATTCTTGGTTCTTAAGCTTAAGAACCAGAGAGAGAGAGAGAGAGAGAGAGAGAGAGAGAGGGAGAGAGAGAGAGGAGAGCTCAGTATCCGCTATAGACTCATGTGTGTTAATTGTACGCAGCGGGAAAGTGTACGCGCGCTTACCATTTATAATTATAAGACGGCGTCCACCTTCTTCGGTACTTCCTACGACATCCAATGAAGTGCTCGTTCATCAGCGACCAGCCGCACGCCATATTGTTTTTGTTTTATTAATTATTTTGCTTAATTTCTTTCGGTATTTTATCAATTTTTTTAGCCAATTGTCCCTTCGGCACCTCACTCATCAGACAAAACACAGAAATCTTCTACTTCACGCCTGTCTTCTGTTTGGTCGTTGTATTTCATCGGTCGAGCGGGCTATTCGTGCAACAGATGTTGTTGTTGCGGACTCTATCACTCTAGGCTTTCAGAATCCAGAATAACTAAATGATATGCTGATGTGCAATGATGCATGACCAGCTAAAAGCTGTCAAAGAGTTAATTGCGAAAGGTGCTACCAAACGCGAAGCTGCTTCACATGTTGGTTTAAAAGAGAGTACATTAGAGAAAACGCCTAAAACTTGGAAAGGCAGCAGAGAGTACAGGAATACCTTTGTAAGTACTTATTTGATTTTTGTTTTCAATTTATTCGTTACCGAAATATAATTAGATTGTTAAGTTAAAATAATAAGCTTTTGAGTATGTTGACATCTCAAAATGCTATTGGTTTAAGGGGCGCATACTCTCATGGTTTATCGGGTAAGTGAGCGTATTTCCACTACCTTTATATTTTTAAAGTTGAAAGAATTTGTGCCATTAGAGATGATTATTTTCGTACTTAAATTGTTGATTAAAAATTTTTCTAACTAATAAATACTGTTTTGTTTAATTTAGATTGTAATTTTCATTTCAAGGATATTTCAAAGTGACACACACTTGACCCACATGACAAATACTTAACTGTAATGTGATTAATGAAAAAACCAAGTGATCACACCGTATGATATCGAGCATTCTTAATCATGAGACATGATACGAGTACGTTTCTGTACATATTTTATTAATATATTTTATTTTGTGTGGTGTTCTTAAGCAGTACATTTACACAGATAAGAATTCTACTCTAATCTTTGCATTTATAAAATTAATTTTTAATTTTACTTCGCACGAACATTATGTGAAGTCACGTTATGTAGGAACAGTCGTAGTCAGACCGCTTTGTACTTTTACTACAGATATTTTTGTTTAATTAATTCAAGGTCTTCGTTTATAGATCGTAAACTTTATGATGATTAATTACAAGCACCAGCGCATAATATCATGTACTACATCTTATCATCTGATAAAGCACTGATAAAGGTTATGAAAAACTATGGTTCCGGTCCTCTAACCATTCCACGGGTTTTTTTTTAAATTTTAACTGCCTATCGATGGTGATAATGAAAAGTCGTAACTGATCATTAATTGACTTGATTATTGGGCACGATGTCTTTCTTAAGGATTAGAACCTGTGGCTATTGGCTTAAGTCACTCTTTTAGCATATTAGAACTTTGATAGCCGAGCTAAAACCATATTGTTTTCTGTAACTAAAAAAAAACAAATGTGTAAAAATAGGCAGCAGGAATTGCGAGTCTAGTTACCCAACATTTATTCGCAAGTTTGTCCATGGGTTAAATATGTTGCTTGGCCTTCAAAAACATTGATGCTTATAAAGTAAAGTGTAGGGAATTGTTATGTTGCCTACTGATGCTAAGTGGTGACACCGTGAGAATGGCCGCTCAATAGTGATGTTCATTTACGATATAAGTAACGGTTTTCGAAACCAAAAATTATTATTAACCAAATATTATCCTGGTTACAGTAATGAGACAAATGACAAAATAAATACAATGCGTATTTTCACCAATGCTTCCCATCATTTTATAATAAGAAAAGGATGGAAAGAGGAAGAGGATTTAAGGGAGAAGTAAGGAAAAGGAAATATTCATTATTTCAGTTTAACGCCTCATCTGAATCAAAAAATTTCAAATTCAAATCCTACTCAAATAAAATTCTACTTAAAAATACAAATTAGTATATATGTAATTTAGTTCGGTGGCCCAGTAAATAAGTTATACATAATACATCAATGTAAGTATGTGTATGTAAATGAGCGTAGGTTCTTATCTAGTTACGTAACAAGAAGTGGTCACCATTTCAAAAAAGGTATAGTAATTAGAAATAATTATTGTTTTTTAAATGTCGATGTTTTAAGAATGCATACAGCACTAAGCTCGATAAATACGCTAGTTCCGAGGACGTGCATGACGTAATATGTTTATTTAGGAGTGCGTACGCAACGCGACAAGCATTCCCATAGAGCGGATTGAAAAATAAAAGTTTTATTTATACGCTAGAGCTTTGAAGTCACCGCCTGTAAGTCTGCCTGGAGAAATGACGGCCCGAACGTGGGCGGCTGACAGAAAGTTATTTGTTCTGTTTACTTATTTACTAAATGACCTAACACAATGGACACACGTGAATGAATATTTTTGTACTTTTTTTCAAATTAATTTATTTTCTTTTACATTTCTTTATTTGTGGTAATATTACCCGGCTTAAACAAGTCGTCGACCGACGCATTCTCGATTTATTTATTTGTGTATATATGCTTATAAATTCGATAAATTAAATAAAGCGATCCGCACACGCACGGAATTTTCCGAAATTATACACTAACATATCTTCTGACCATTCGACAGTTTTCGTTTTTTATCATGAGTAAATTTTAGATTGAAAGTCGCTAGCAATCGGCCCACACCTCAGCGGAAGTACGCCTTACACCAACATCGAGTGACGTCGCAGGTTACCAGTTACCGATGCACACTCGTAGATCGTAGATCCATGTAGAATAAATACTACATAAATCTTACGCCCACTGTGCCTTTAGGGTGACGTATGCGCCGAACTTTAAATTAATTTCTTTAAAAAAATTAATGTATAGCAAAATCATGTGTCATATTTATTTTTTATTTTAATGAAGTGCTAAAAATGTATTTATAGTAAATGTGTGTTTTAAGTGTATTTAAAATTTAAAGGTTACGAAGGAAAATAGAACTGTCGCACTTACTTTTGCCAATAAGCATAAAACCTTCCGATTTTAAAGAACTTCGCAGGCCTTGAAACTATCTCTACTCTACTCTATCTACTCTGGATTATTATTAAGAAACGCAGTGTTGCGACTGACTTTACACGATAATATCAGAACATTACCCAGAGGTAACATGAGATAACACTGGTAACAATATTAACACTATCAAGTTATCTTGTCTCACAGCTTTGTGAGAAGCTTTTCGAAGCTTGTAAAAGCGCTCCGTCAGCTATCACTCAAATATAAGAAAGGTATTCGTATGTTCATGAGGATCGGGCGACTGGCTCACCTCTCCCCCGCGACTCTTCTTGGGTGTGGAAACGAGGGCGAGGCACCACTCAGTCTCCACACGCCACAGGCTCGCAACCGCGCATGTCCGTGGTGAACACTCGTACCTAACAAGACCACTCACATCAAACTTACTTAAGAACTTAACCTAGGTTACATAAAATCCATGACATTTATTTGTTTTTGTTACTTTATATTTTATTTCTTATAATTATTATTTTGGTATTTTGTATATCGTTATTTTATATATGTATTTTTTGCATTTTTTTGAGTTTTATTATTTATTTATTTTTACTTTGTTTTTGTTATTTTTTTGTTACTTTTTGGTAATTATTTCGGTTAATTGATTGATTTTCTGCAATTTTTTACTGTTTTCTTTGTAATTTAGGCTATTGTATACATTTTATATGGGTTTTACGTAATATAGGTTTTACGTATTATAGGTACGGAACGTTCGTGGTTTTTTTATTCGTCTGTTACTGGACACGAAATAAGTACTCCTAGGAACTAGTTTTTGGAACGCGTATTACACGTACTCGTAATACTGAGTGCGCAATTTTCCAAGTATACCCCACTTCTAGTTTATTCACGTCACTTTGACATGTTCGAAGGGCGCAGCCGTCTAATCCAAAACACGCATATTGCTTGCTCATATATAACGGTTACATTTCTTAAATCTTAGAAACATCGTGTTTCCTTTCACTATTTGGTTAGATGTTGTTACAAGACTCTCTTAAAATTTTTCAGGGATCGCAAAATGTTTCCATTCCACGACTTACGGGGGACATTTAAGTCGTAACCATTATAAATAAGGTATAGTAATCCGTCGCATGACTAATCGGTAATTAGTTGAAAAAATAACCTGAGTATTTACGATATTCCATTGACTACCGTAACTTTTCTACTGAGATCAGGAAAACTAGGAATTCCATTTTAATTTAATTATAAGGTACAAAAAAGAATATTACCTAAACCAATAAAATCCGCTAAAGATGATTTACAGAGAACCTAAACTTAGCTACAATTACTTTTAAATAGTATCTTGATATAAAAAAATATTATCAAATATGTACTCTGGGGATAAAATTCAAAATCTTTGGAATTGGAAAAAAAAACAAAATTTAGAATTTTTTAAACTATTGATTGAATTTATAGCAACTCTTCTTAAAACACCATAGAACATAAAAGGAATATTTACATGCGCCATCTGTTGTCTAGAAGAGATTAATTTTTGCCATCTGTAGGCGAAATGCAAAACTAATATGAAAATCTAAGTAAACGATGCGCCGCCAGATGGCAGAAAAATTACTAAAACCATGACAATATAAAAAATAATAAAATATCAACCTCTTGGACTTGTTATTGTACGTACTATGCTGTTGGTGTACTAAGATTGGTCTTATTTTCAAATTTGTTTCGAAAAAAATTATGTAGTGTTTACATGAATGGTGTTTGATTAAGGTAAGACATTCGTTGATTAGTTTTAAGGAAGGTTTAATTTAAATTTAAATAATGTTCACTTTGTAGTATGAAATGTCCAGTTAAGCTCGATTAAAAAAGTATTGATTCCGTCCGGGAAATGCATTAGGTTTTATTGAATTGGAAAGAGTTTCAAGGTTCTCTCTGCCAGCCGTTCCGTATTTTTCCACTTTTATTGTATTCCAAGGTTTTTATAGCCGATATTAAACATTAACAATTGTTTCCAATGGGACTTGACATTTACCAGTACCGGTATTCACCATGTGTGAAGATTTGTAACAAGACATGACTAGTCTAGTTACTACTACTAGTCTAGTCTCTTAAAGTGATTTTAAACTTGATTTTTTTTTAGATTAAAAAAATATTATTATGGTTCTCTGTTAATTGTTGTACACAATTGGAAACTTAAATTTGAGTTGAAAATCGACACATGAAATATTGCAACAAAATTAATATTACTGATTTTATTGCGTTAATTTAATTTCAATAGAGAAGATGGCCGGGTACTACCGCATGCTTGGGATCCTGTTATTAATAAATTTTAATCCTGAACCAAACATACAACTGCTAGATCTCAAGATACTGTGAACTCTTTCTGCATACATTGGAACAAAAATAATAAATAAAAAAGAAGGGTACTTCGCATGCAACTTTGGAATCGGGACGTCAAATCCCATCCTCCCCCATGACCATTAATGCTGCAAAGTACTCCAAACGTCGGGAATAAAAATACACAAAATCTACAAATTTCGTTTTATTTCAATGTGTAATATTCGCGTAAATATAAGAAATCAATAAGTCAAATATTTTGTGTTTTGACGCCTGAATCTTATATAAAGTCATGGAGTTATATAAAACCTGACATGAACTATTCGTTCGTTTTCGTGGCTACTTGAGAAATCGTCTACGAAAAGTTTAAAGGATACATCTTCGACCTGCCTCAGCTTTTATATTAAGTTTGAAGATGTAATTTATCGTTTTCGATTCTTAAGTAGCACGAAAATAGAACGCCATATATTCAAATGCAAAAATGTAAAAAGGCTATAATTGTCAAAAATTCATCTCATGAATATTTTTTTTCGGTAATAATATTGACTTTTCTTGCGTCTACAAAACGTATGAAAGTACTGTGCGAGCATAATATTATGTTGTAGCAGAGAGATTTGTCAGGGTGGAATGGGCCGCACGCATCTGGTCACTGCAGTAACGGTGCGACCTCTCCAACAGTTATTGGGTTTTGTAAACATCGGCTTTAAGCGCTAACTTCGCTGAATATTATTGTAGTTTTAATTTAAGAATTATAACATAAATGTTTCATTCAATATAATATAAACTAGCTGTGGACCAGGCTTCTGTCTGCGTTGCATTTAATTTAGTTTTTTTTTCTGCGAATTCATGTTTTTACGGATAACACCTAAGTGGATTAATTTAAAAATTAAAATCATACCTAAATACAAAATTTTATCCAGATCTTTAGAGCCGTTTCCGAGATAATCGAAATATACAAGAATTTCTCGCTTTATAGTACATATTAGATAAACGAAAGCATTGCGGGTACAATATACCAAATAAATACTGGACATAACATTAAAATCTTACGACGTATAAAACTCGAACATGTACAACACCAAAGGAAATGAATGTGCACTGCTGGCTGGAGTAAGTTGTTTTTTTTTTATTTCGGAAGTGAACTTCAAAACAAAGGATGGAATTTGTTATTTAATTTAATGATATGAGAATCAAGAAATCATTTTACAATAAAATGTTAGCATAATGTTGATGAAAATATTATTGATATTGTAACACCATCCTCTCCCCCACTTGCACATGTGGGGACATTCGCAGATTTTGTGACTTGTTTACACTTCATTACCAAGTTAATGAGTCGGACGTGACTAAATTCAGTTCGAATATCTAATAATACAAAGGACTCATGCTGTAATCGGCAGTTTATAAAGAAAATTTATTTTCTTCTTTTTAGTTAAGCCAACTTTCCCACGACAGACAAGTGTCTATCAAGATACAATAATAAAAAAAAACATAAATCTCTCTTAAGGAACTTCCAATCAATAAATATGAATATTTGCGGCCATCACGAACTGGCATAATTTCCCTTCATTTGATGTTTGTTCACGGACCGTAAATCCATAAATGGCTAATGTACAAATTATGATTTTTTGAGTAATCTATTCAACTTAATGGTCGAAAGCGCTTTAAATAAATAAAACTTATGTTTTATGTATCAGCCAGCATTGGTGTAATGGCGTTGTTGCAGCTACAACGGGCGATTTCTCGCGCTCCCATTATCGCGGCCCACAGAAATTGGGTCGGATCATGTTTGCATAATCGCCACTGAATTTAAAACTCCGTTATTTTTTCAAGTTGACACCTGAACATTTTTTCACGATACTTAATTTATCATTCACAAAGTGTTGGTTGCGACTGACGGATAAACGTTTGTTTAATTTAATAACTCGTCGCTATACGGTCATGATAAAATACAATTACATTGCATTTTTTATTGATGATTGCGACAAAATATAAATAGACAAGTGCATTTTTATTTTCAATCTCAGTACCTATTTTGTGATCACAAAATCCACTCAAGTAGAGATGCAGACGATCAAGACTTAGAAAGAATTACACCGACCTGCACTTTGCTAGCAATAATAATCTATACCTACAGTTTTTACTTAAGCAAATTGTTTCTCACTTAATTCCTTACTGTGAGGTAAGAAATCTGTTGTTTGAAAAAGACTTATTCTATTTGTATTTCATAACACTTAGTAACTTTTGTGGTATAGACTACGATAGTCAAATTATCTATCATCAAAATGGTGGATATCACATCAGATGTAAGACATGTCCTTATTTAGGATCCTGTCATAAGTGTTACATAATTTAAAATATTCCAAAGTCTTTCGAACTGATGTAGTATGGATATAGCCTAAATACAAGGCAAGGTCATACTTGAATATTCTGCTGAGCGCGTCAGAAGCTAACTCCAATTGGAATATCGGAGTTTTTCAAAAAGTTGTGAATGTTATTTTATTTCAGGGCTTATTTTTAATCGACTTCTTACAAACAGCCGGTTCTCAATTAGCTTGTACATATTTATTATGTTTGTCACCTGAGGATTTTGACATTTATGAACTAGGGACAATCGAAAGTGGGTCCCATTTAATTGATTGAATCTTAGGTTACGAAAATATGTACAGCAAAAATTTACATATTGGTAGATATAAAACAAAGACTTTTTCGGTTTGATGGATTTGCAATGAGACGTACCGTGGCTATAGATGACTTAATTACTTATAAATATATCTGAAGTCTGACTGAGACTGACCGGTAGACTCGACTGATCGGTTGGCGCAGTGGCAAGACACTTGACGTTTACGCCGCAAGTCGTGGATTCGATTCCCACACAAGACAAATATTCGTGTGAATGAACATGTCTGTTTGTCTTGATTCTGGATGTAAAGACCACCGTAGGACGGGTAGCAGCGTCCTTTTTTTATTACGGTGGAACAAACTGCGATCGCCAACCCGCCTGCCAAGCGTGGCGATTATGGCACATTATTATAATGCTGGACTTAGGCCTCCCCCAATGATGCGATCAATGGGGGAGGCCTAAGTCCAGCAGTGGACGATCATAGGCTGAGGTGGTGGTGGTGGTGGTGAATATCTGAAGTCAGTAGTGAATTTGATAATTAAATTGCAAAAAACACAGTTAATATCAACATTAATAAGTTTACGGAATTTGATTGCATAATGAAGTTTTCGATTCAAGTACTAAATACCTTCAGTTCAGATTGAACTTGTTAATCGAAGTGTCAATAGTTCAATCGAGTCGAGGTGTTGACGCGGCTGAGGACCACTTAAAAACGTCTGATGAATAAAGGCTTTGAACTATAAATATATACTTATATATACTATAATTATTTCCCAATACTTTTATGTTTAAACCTTCTTTTTAATTAATTACATATCGACAAAAATACTTTTGCGTGTTTCCTTTCATTTTTAAGTAACTTGTAAACTTGCCTTCTGAGAAAACTTAATTTTAAAAGTTTTGGGTTTAATTGTGGTTAAAGGTTTTTTATATAAATTAATCTTATATCTTTTAAACGATCCCTCAAGCATTACATAATAAATACAATACTTTCAATACAACCGTTATGGTTATTACAATATCATTTTTCAACTTTTATTGTATTTAATTATTTATTTTTATTCAGCATAAATAATTAAATTCAAATATTATTATCATAATAATTTAATATATAGTAAATGTCCGACATTTACTAATTTTTTTTTACTAAAGCTGCCTTTTTCTCTTAGAGGTACTAAATTCAACGTAGAAACTTTATTGCTATAAACAAAGATTCCACCAGCTTCTTATTCGAAGATAAAACTTTTATTGCCGATATTTTAGGATAAATTCGTGAATATTTAAATAACGACATATTTGTTCATAAGAAATGCAATTCTAACCGTGCCGGCGAGCTCGAGTGCTTTTAAAGCTTCGCCTTTATGTGCTGCAATTCTATATGAATGTTGCTTGCTTTCGACCACTTCACCGTCTACTTTTATACGTTTCATTTTATTGTTTTTATGTCTTACAGAAGTGGTAAGTTCATATAAATACATAAAAACTATTTCGTTTCTGATTAGTAAGTTACTAGAACTCGAACGTGTTAATACGGGGCCATTGTTATTAAATCAAATAAATTAATTAATTAAACAACCCGTCATAAATGACTGGTGACACAAGATAAAATGTAAATTAAGAAATAGCCAAAACACGTCATCCTATAAAAATTACAATTATAAAAACATGTGTTTTAGTTTTTGACTGTCTTTGACTTTGTCTTTCTATCTATTTGCCACAAACGCAATCACGAGAAAAACTTGGGAAGCTTTTCGGAATGTAAAAAAAATAGAAAAAAATAATCATTGCCAATACCAATCCTGATGTTATGAAAATATTTGTACAAAATTTTCTAGACGTACAAAAACCGTTTGAAAATTAAAAATGTATTTGTGAGAATCAAAGTAGGCATTACAAATCGTCACTAAAAATAAACACAATTGAAAGCAGAAAACGGAAGAGAGATCGTGCAGAGGGCGTCAGCGGAAGCGATTTTCTGTGAAATGTGTTAGCGCTTGCGACTATACTGAGCTTTTAGCGAAATGAACTGCAAAAGCTTTATTTCAACAATTGGTTAGAAATAAACTAACATTGCGTAGCTTCTCCTGATGGAGACCTTTTTAGTGACACTGCCCGAACCTTAGAAAAGCTCACTTCCTTTCACTTAACTGCAACTCCTACAACATTTCAATGGGAAGAGTATCGTAATAAAATTACAAGGTTATTTGATATTACATTTTTTGTTACTTTTAATACAATATGTGTTATTGTATACCTGCAACAATGTATGGTTTTCCAACATGAAATTGGCAGAGTTTAAAATGCGCAGCTTTAAAATGTTTCTGTTGATTAAATAGAAGTTCTTGTTTGGACACTTTTATAGCGAACGGAGCTTGCAGCTGCAATACGTCGAGTTGTTTGCCAAATTCGTTCATTAGAAGTGACAGCTGACCCCCCTCCCCTCCTGAGGTTCCGGAGCGAAGCCAAACAAACAACTGCACTAGTTAAACTAAAAGTACAAACGAAAGGTGCGACGACAAAAGACAAAATTGGTATTGACTGAAGCGCAAAATCAAAGTGTATTAGAGAAAGTAAGATAAACTGAGCACAGAGTAAATTGTTTTGTGGTTTTTTTTTTACCAACGGGCATTAAAACATTATCTTATATCCTGTGCTCTTATTTCCTAATTTCCATGAGTTACGATTCAAATAATTAAATAAAGAAAGAAGAGAGTTATACATGTGTTTAGGATATTAAAAAAGCTTATATAGAAGTGGATTTTTGAACATTTACATTATTCTATTATCCGATTTATTGTTGCATGTTTGAAACATTAACCCAATAAATGAGCAATCTAACATTAAATCGGGATTATAAAGAGTATAAAACTAACAAAGCCCTAACTCCTGCCTAACTCTGCCCTTACTTAAATAGAAACTCAATTTGCGTGAGCGTCTAGTGAAATATATGGTTTCCGTTGCTTCGCCGGCAAAAATCTAGCCGGCTGAACTAGGTACGCGAAGTAACTAGTCGCGTCGCCGAGTCGCTCGGCCAGGTTCGCGGTGAAAGTTGGGTATAGTGCACATATCGTTCAGCTATTTGCAGAACTTGTATGGACAACTTTATGATTAGATATCTTAGACCATTAATACAGGTACAGTATGGTCGAACGTTAGTTAAACCACACTTTGACATTCTTGTATAAAAATCGCAACGAGGCCGATGCCCTCGGCGTGCCGAGGGTATCAGGCATCTACGAAACAATTTTCAATAGAATCCTAGGGCATTTTCGAATCGTAGGGCAAGTCAGGATTTTGACGTATATTATAAATATACAGTCAGTGCGAAAACATATTTTTTTTTTTAAGGTAAAGAGCGGCGAACTAGCAACTTTTTTAAACTATTTACAATGTTGTTCTTAGTTTTTACTTTGCTAAATAGGGTTTACTTCGACAGTGTCAAATGTAGTCCCCCCAAATGAGGTCAAGCCTTAGACGGTCCCTTTTGGAACATTCAAGATAGTATAAGCAATCACGACAACTCAATCATTAAGTAGTACAAATGTCGTTACTCATAACATCCAGAAGTTACACCACTAAGATACACACAATTCTGATCAGAACTGCCTTCTCTATATTTCACCTTTACGTGTGTTGAACATTAATTTTTATAACATTTATTTACAAATTGTCGTAGCTTTCTAATCCTGAACCAGAATAAATTATAAAATTTTATATTTATTTCTATAACAAGGTAGTCACGGGGCATTTGCATTTGACACATTAATTATTTCTTGGCACCTTTTGTCTATGTTAATAAAAATAATCTTTTAACTTTTTTCACAAGAAACAAAACCGTCTTCAAATTTATATAATTAGATTTATAAGTCATTAAATCATTTATAGTTACGATACGTCTCATTACAAATCCATCAAACCGAAACAGAGCTTGTCAAATGTACCATTACGTAAATTATCAGTATATCTTCTCCAAGGCTGTCCAAAATTAAATGGAACCCCTCTTGCGAATTTTCCCTTTCCAACAAAAAAATCCAAATCGGTGCATACATATCGGAGTTCTGAGATAATAAACATAAAAAACAAAAAACCGAATTGAGAACCTCCTTCTTTTTATAAATCAGCTAAAAATATATCGTCAGTTAACACTCCCCTGTCGCGATGTAGAGACACAACCATCTTGTCTGTTCTTGCGAGTACAAATGTATTGTGACTTAAGCGATAAGTGTTATAAACGAGGCCCCCTAATATCAGTAGAGGTCAACATAATTGCGGTTCTTTATCTAGAAGATTAAACAGCGCAGTGACGTCCCCTGCGCAGGCGCAGCGAGACTGACCGCCCGACCGGTTGGATATAGCACGTAAACAACTTTCATGTGAATCATACACTTCAGATGCAAATCAACATTAGAGCACATCGAACTAAGCTTGTTTTATAAAAAAAACAGTTACGGATAATGCAATTAATGTCGTGTTAAAGTGTTGCAGATTTTGATGGACAGTTGTCGGAAAATTAAAGCAATTAATTATAGCAAGAGGAACCACAAATTGTCTCAATTTGGGGTTTACTAAGTCTGCTTTACTTTAGTAGATCTTATTCAGTATGTAAGCCTATCATGTTTTTTCTAACGCTTGACCACAATGACTTTGACCACTCGAGCGAGAATCCAATGTTAACTGGTGACGGAGTCGAAGATGGCACCAACATCACAAACAGACGGTAACAATGACTCCGGTAATTTCTTATTCAGTTGTTGAAGGCGAAGAGTTACAACTGGAACAAAGAGTAATACAGTTCATAGTAATTATGTAATACAGCACAGAAAGTCGTTTCGTGTCTATCTTGTCATTATTATCTAAATTACCGAAATACTCGTATTATTAACAGAATGTACTATAAAAAGATTTATATGTAGGACTATTTATAGATCAAAACGAGGACGTATTAGATAAAAGTGGTACACCTATTAGTATGCTATATACTATATGATCTATGATATTGTATATTTACTTGTATTTCAACGTCCAAAGCAAATCATTTCAGTTGTCTCCACTAATTTAATCAGTAATTTTATATGCATCGTGAGTATTAATTCTATTATCCTTTAAACAATAAAATAGAGGTGATTAATTCGAAATGTTCTTAAATTGTTAGTTTTTAATTAAAATATAAATGCTTTGAAAGATAAAAGAAACCCTCGCGCTAATGCTAAAATATGTATTCAGATTACAGCTGTGCGTCATAAGCTTTTTAATCTATTCAAGTTTGTGCTAATTTCTTACTTTATGTGTGGTTAAACATGGCGCCTGCTATTTTGTGAACATCATCCCCGTAAACATGACGTCTAAGAAGTATATTTTGATGACTGATCACACCTACACAGTTTTACATTGATCACTAAGTCTATATTTATATTCATAAGTTACATTTTACTAAACTTTTTAGATAGCTGAAGCGTCAATAGCCTAATGGTTAAGAGTGCAGACAACTGAGAGTGAGGTCGTGGGCTCGAATCCATTCGACTATTCTTTTGAGTTATGTAACACCTAATGATGACTAAGCAGACCGAACATATAATTATATTTGCGTTTCCACAAAGAAATAGTCTAGACGTTTGATTCCCACCGCAAATAAGAAATGAGCGAAATGAACGGAACGAAATGAACGGAGCAATCTAAACGGAAAATAATGAAAATACGGCGGGCGAGGTGTTATCAAATTAGTTTGCGAAATCACGATGTAGCTGACACATTTTTACTCGATTAGTCCGCCCCAATCAATTCTTTTTCGGTAGAAACACTACTATGTTAAAGTCCTATTGCAAGTTGATAGGAATTATCAATGACTCCGCTCCGCTCTCTAGAAACGAGCAAGCTTATTTTTACTCTTTTTGCTCGCTTTGTCATTTCCGCTCGACTGTTGTTGGAAACACATGTATGCAGTTTTGTCCGCTCCATTCACGGAAGAAACCGGACTTTAGCCATCAGCTGGGCATAAAAAAAATTGACCACAGTTTCACACGCTCAACTACACCTGATGAAATGTGTATAAATAGATTGTAGAGGCATTCACGTTCCGAAAGCAACCGAGAGGCTTTCGGTTGTTACGCAGCTCCAGACACTTTCACCCGCCTCGTCGCTCGGTTGTTATACGAGTCAATAAAATAGAGAAAACACCACCGCGGCTTCGATGTAAAACTTAGATAATTTCAGAGCAATATATCAAACAATTTAACTAATCGAAAGTTTACTGACACGAAAAATCCCTGGAAACACTTTAGTAACATTATTACTTATTCTGATCACATATAATTAAATTGCTGGCGATACCAAAAATTAAAGTGCACAATATGTAAAATTTGTTTTGAAATATTAAACTTAAATAAGTTTAATATTTCATAACAAAATTTATATACTGAGTACTTTAATTTTAATTTTATAAAGCAAATGCTTTCATTTAGTATTATTCATAAAATTTAACTATTATTATCGTTGGTATAAGTTATAAGTTATATAATTTGAGAACACGCTGTATATATACACTTTGATGAAAATTACATATATGTTTGTCATTCGGTACGGTGTCATATCAGTCCGATTAAGTGAAAAAATCATACAAGTATACGAACTTTAACAACTTAGAAGGAACTGCATAGGACCGGATCTAAGTGTGGAATAGACAGGCAAAAAACAAGTTTTGCGTAAATCTAATAAAGTAAGATATACAAAAACCTCAACTTGTTTGACAAGTTATGATTTTGGAAACATTAAAAATATTGTGTAAACTTTTAAGTACATAACGTGAAAATGCGAAGTAACGAAAGCAAATGACCGAGCATGATAACATGGAAACCAACGGATCGGGAGATTATTCTTGCGACAATCAGCGATTCGCATTTTTATCATATCGGTGGGAATACCCAGCAGATTTCGCTTCGTAGAGCGGTAAGTGTGGCCTGAAGAAGATATCACTGTGTATTCGCGCAGCAGTCAACTCTTTAACTCCGTCATACTCGAGGGTAAAACGCCACAGGCATGGAGCAGGGGTGTGGTGGTCCTGTTCTTCAAAAAGAGTGATAAAGCACTCCTGAAGAACTACAGGCCCATCTCACTTCTGAGCCATGTCTACAAGTTGTTTTCGAGGGTCATTATAAATCGTCTCGCTCGCAGATTTAAAGACTTCCAGCCTCCTGAACAAGCCCGTTTCCATAAAGGCTTCAGTACCGTAGACCACATACACACGCTGCGGCAGGTTATACAGAAGTCCGAGGAATAAAACCTGCCACTCTGCTTAGCGTTTGTGGACTACGAGAAAGCCTTCGATTCGGTTGAGACCTGGGCGGTACTGCAGTCCTTCCAGAGGTGCCAAATTGACTACCGATATATCGATGCGCTAAGGTGTTTGTACGAAAACGCCAATATGTCAGTCCGAGTACAGGACACGAAACCTATCCAACTGCAGCGCGGCGTAAGACAGGGTGATGTTATTTCCGCGAAACTCTTCACCGCGACGTTGGAAGACGTTTTCAAGACTGGAAAGGACTTGGCATCAATATCAATGGCGAATACATCAACCATCTGCGCTTTGCCGATGATATTGTAGTCATGGCTGAGACAATGGAGAAACTCAGTATAATGCTCGACGACCTCAACAGAGCCTCCGAACGAGTGGGTCTCAGAATGAATATGGACTAGATGAAGGTGATGTCGAACGTCCATGTTCCACCCACTCCAATAGCTATCGGAGGCCGTACTCTCGAAGTTGTTGACGAGT
>DWLR01000599.1:0-23901 GCA_018246295.1 Papilio alexanor hazarajatica | reverse complement strand
TCTCTGATCTGTATTGTATTTTGGATAACATTAGCGATTTTATGTCCGGCATTGATTAGTATGACTATAATTATGTATGTCTCGATTTATTGATCGTAAAACGCAACTTTACGATTAAACGTTACTTCGCTAACTTTTCTTGTGCAATAATCGTTTTGAAACGTTATAAATGACGTTACGATGCAAAACATTAAATCACATATCCATGTTAAGATAAACTAAAAGTATATTTATTTATCAATTACGAAAGTGGGTACGAAGCAAGTCCTTTGTGGATTTCTCTTATCGAGAAGGTTATTTTTATATTTAAACTGTACTAAGCATGAAACAATTTATCCTATCCAGATGGTCAGTTCTCTTAAACTGTAAACTCTGAATATGTCACTATTACTGTTTGTAGATAAAAATGGTATAGGCAGCATATCTATACATGTATAACTAAAAGATGATTACATCGGTCCCAATATCCTTCAATTGAGGCAACGCCGCATAAACAACCTAAAAGAGCACCTCCTTGCGCATCAAATTAGCCCCTTAATTATTTACTAGCAGTAAAACTCCATGTTAACCCAGCGCAATGTAAAATGATCTGCCCCACCCCCCTCGTTACCAAATAAGACAGTCCACATAGAGGAAGAATGAAGGTGCCCGAGGGATCAAAATACGGTGGCCATTTTTCGGCACTAAAGTGTTGGGAAGAAATAAAACTGTTGTACAACAACTGTCCATCAAGGCAGGTGTATTTTTCTTTAAGGTAACGAAATTACAAATTTGCTTTACTTTCTTATGTATTCGTTCATTTTACGTTGCAATCGGTATATCTATAAATTGGATCTTTCTTTATCACAAGTACCTACTTACTTTTTATGTGTAATGAAAATGAAATGCTTAGAAAAAAAAAACTTATGACGACATTGTAAAACGATTGAGGATCTAGATTATATAAAAAAAACGATGGCAAAGTTGAATGAGTTACCGTAGCGTCGTAACGTCGACAAATATATCAGGTCATTATATTGAACTGTTTGCTGAGGCATAAGTGTCGGCTTGCGACGACTAGTTGTTTGTACAGACGCAACAAAGGCGCCGCTTCCATCGCCAAAATCTATAACCGCATACTTCTCGAATAAGAATTTTATTATTGCGTTTAAAAATCATCATTAGAAAACTTGTATCCCGTTTGTAGTTCTATGGATTTCTGTCTGGTCCGTGTTTGCGTAACTGTGCTTTAGGTTTTATGTATTTTAGTTATATAATACTATGCTTTTATTGTATGTATCATACTTTTATCTATACTAATGTGAGAAAGATAAAGGATTTGATCGTTTGTTCCGTCTTAACTCTAATAGTACTGAACTTTTTAATATTTTTACCAATAGAACACTCTTCCTTCAGTGAGTAATCTGGGCTATACTTTATTTATATTTGTTGCTAGATATATTACTAAGTTAACATTTCAGAAAAATCAGTAATAATTTTAAATATCTACAAGTACCAAGATTGAGACTCTGGGAAAGAATAGGAATTTAAAGACAGCATACTCTTCTAAATCGGTCCAGCCATTAAGGCTCACTATGTAACGACATACATATTAAGTACAGACTTACATACAGAGTCGGACAATAACACTAAGGAAATTTCAAAACAATTATAACTTAAATGAAATTTGTTTCAAGCTGACAGTTTTATTTTCGGAAAAGCTTTGTATCACAAAAACAAACACTTCGAATTGACTTTTAAATTGTTTGTCGGTGTTTTTATTTGCTAACAATTTTTTGCATTCAATTCTTGTAATTTAATTTTAGTTACGTATAGAACAAATAACAAGTTTTGATCATTGCGAATAATGTTAATGCTAGAGCGCTAAAAAGAATATTGTAAAATATTCTTTGTCAAGGTATTATCAACCATTAAAGAAAGAAATAAGATCCTACAAAAACACTTTATCACATAGGGGTAGCCTGAGAGAAAGGATTGTTATTTGTTTATTTATTTATCTATAAAAGGTACACCAATAACATGTACACAATACAAACACTTAAATACAATGAAAAAAAGAGCAAACAGATGAACATATTGATAAAAGGTATTACTTATTAAGTATTGCAGCATAAGTAAAGCAAATGAACATACTAATAAAAGGTATTACTTATTAAGTATTGCAGCATAAGCAAAGCAGATGAACATATTGATAAAAGGTATTACTTGTTAAGTATTGCAGCATAAGCAAAGCAGATGAACATATTGATAAAAGGTATTACTTATTAAGTATTGCAGCATAAGTAAAGCAGATGAACATATTGATAAAAGGTATTACTTATTAAGTATTGCAGCATAAGAAAAGCTGACGAACATATTGATAAAAGGTATTACTTATAAAGTATTACAGCATAAGCAAAGCAGATGAACATATTGATAAAAGGTATTACTTATTAAGTATTGCAGCATAAGCAAAGCAGATAAACATATTGATAAAAGGTATTACTTATTAAGTATTGCAGCATAAGCAAAGCAGATGAACATATTGATAAAATGTATTACTTATTAAGTACCCGATTCTAACCAATTTTATTTTAATAATTCAACACTTAATTAAACTGTTAACACACACTTCAATTAAAGGATAAATAAATTAAAAATTAAAGTAATTAAACAACTTTCTCATATTTGGACCAATACAAGGAAGGTTAGTCTCGTAAGACTACTATACAATATTCTTTATTTTTGTATCCGACGAATAACATTTTTGTCTGATTCTAATAACAAAATCTATGATCCCGTTGTTATTATTACAAAGAGAATAAATTGCGAAGTCATGAGATAAATAGTTGCAAGTTGTGCGTATGCCAGTAATTGATTCTACACTTGACCAACGTTGTATTTAAAGTATCAAGAGTTGCTTATTTACACTATGCCAAATGTGTGACAACAAAGCTAATTTATGTGGCAAACTTGTTGATTATAGATTACAAGTTATACGAAATTACTAATATGTAAGATATGAAAAGTATCTAACTGTGCCTACATTTCATGCAAGAGTACTGAAACCGCTTAAATAGCTTCTAAGTTTATCATTATCCCCACATTATCATCATAAACAAAATATTGATCCTTTTAAAATAGGTTTATTGAAGTAGATTTTAAAATAAGGACCGGCTAATTTAACATTTACCAGTAGTTATATTTTTACAACGACCTTTGAATACGAATAATTATTAATTGTATTAATTTGTGTAGTAAATTAATTTATAAATCAAAATCAATGGAACACACAATTTTACCTGTTGGTAAAAACAGAAAATATTATATTTACGAGTACCAATAAAATCAGTCTTCTAGGATAAAATTTAAAGTTATTTGATATTATGCTTATTATAATCTTTAAGGAATGCATTTATAAATGGATAAATTTGAAATAAAATGCAGCGTGGCAGCCAAAAACTTTACATTACAATTTTTTTCTCTAATCTATTACATTTCTGTATAAATTCTTAATTGCGTTTTATTTTCTACATTGCTACTAAATTATTATTCCTTTTTTTACTCATTTTAAATGTGTTTTTTGTGATTATTCTTCGTGGCCAGTTCGACCTCTTTGGTAGTATTCACACTCCTCGGCTACCGAAGAGGTTGAATACGTTTATTTCGATTAAACAATAAATTATAAACTAAAATATACACTGAAAAAATGTGGCATTTTGTAAACATCATAATTATGTTTTCATTATTGAATAATGTTAAATGCATTCAAATATCAAAATGGGTAAGGCACCGCGGGCTCTCGACGGGGGAGGTAGCGGTACTGTTTGTTTGTAACTGTGGTAGTGAGCACCGTTACTTTCGCCAAACAATCGGATTTGTTTTTAGGTCAAATCTAAAGAACCCAAAAATTAAATTTTGCGAAAACAATACTTGGCGTTCTTATAAAACGAAATAATACCTCATAGCATAGTTTAATAATAATAATTTATTTCAGACTTTTTGTCCATATGTGTTAGTAACAAAAAAAATCTTAAAAATTAGTGTTAGTAATATAATAAATATTTAGTTTGTTTTTAAACTTAATCCTAACTTATGATTACAATTCAATTATTTTTTTTAATTTTATTAATATTTCACTGCTTTTTGATTTTCTTTAGGTTTATTATAAAGACATATCTAATCAAAAATTCTGGAGAAGCCGCTTAGTATTAAACAAATTGAATAGTGCTTTAATTATATTTATACGTTTACTCCCCATTTCATTGTGTCTGCTTACATCGCTTAGTGACCCTCTTTATTAAGTTATTTATAAACATATCATTACAAGTTGTGTGCTCGACAGCGCGTGCGCAAGCTTCTTCCCCTCTGTTGTATACTATTCCGCTTACATGCCCCCATTACTTATTCAAACCCTACTTACCGCAATAAAAAAATCTTTTGATGACATTTCATTATAATTTATACTCGTGAATCGATTCTATTTGCTTACAATACATCTACAAGATTTGTTTAGAAGTATATGTAATGTAAGTGATAAATATATGTATATTTCTGGACACGAAAGTAAAACCACACGATAGTTACTGCGCAGCTATAGTTTATTAGTATGTTAGTTATGATTTCCGCAACTACATTTGCGTAGAATAAATTAATATTGATAACTTTACCTACTTCTGCTATTAATCTTTTAATTGTTGGTCAAGATGTTTAAGTTCTTCTGCAATAGTCGCATCTTCATTGTGTCTGACTGGACTTTTATGCGGACTTTATGATGAGCGACTATTGCACATATGTACGTGAACTCTCGCGTATGCTATTAGTCATTACGTCCAGAAAATTGAGTTCTGCACAAGTTCTACTTACGTGTCTCGTATTATACATTTTTGTGTTATTTGAATACCAATGCTAATAAAGTAAAAATATAGAGATATATAAAGTTACAAGGTAGTGGGAACTGAGGATTGACATGAGACGTGTGAGAATCATCGTCACATGAGACTGTTATTTTTTTCGCGACAGTACAAAATTTACGAAAAGAATTTAAAGGCACTTTAATTTAACCTTATAACCCTGCCGTCCTCTATGGTAACGAGATATTGTTAAAATGCAAGATGAGTTTTTTTTTGTACATAAAGCAATAGAATAGGAAACGGTACATCACGAAATAATATTTAAGATGTCACCATTTTACCGTCGAGAATGTTATAAAGAGTCGGTCACAATAAATATAATTAATTAAGACTGTATAATAAAACGCATTAAGAGAGAAGATAAACAAAAGCCTTTAGAGTTTTTAAACGCTTCTTTTGGAGAACCTTTCAGAGCGGCGCTAGTGATGTGGCGTATGCCTTAAACAGTTTTTATTAATCATTCAATCATCGTTACTGTATTCTCTATATTCTCATTCATTCACTATTAACTGTTCTACTAACATCAAAAGCGGGAAGACCAGCAACTCAGTACATAAGATACTATTATTTTAACCTTATAAATTTAACAGATAAAATATGAGAGTTATATTCACGATATTGAATTTGTATTATTTGTATCTGAATTATTGCCTTTTGTACTGCCTTTCCTTTATGGAAACTGACAAATCTCACGCACCTCAGTGTACAATATTCCTAAAAATGTATTCATATTGATATGTAGATTATTTAAAAGAAATAAATATAAAATGTGAAATTTCATGATCGGCGTAAATGGTTATATTAAGTTGCAATCTTCCCCCGATCGTTTCAAAATGGCGTCGTCGGTTGCGGCGAAGTCATTATGAACATTAAGACTAGTTATCGTGCGACCTACCCGCTATCCTCTAATTATGAACCGCTCCTCCCTTCTCCGAGTCAATAATATCGCATATTATAAACTGGAAACGCAATGTTGATGTTAAGGCTACATGAGGCGTTAAACACAGGAAATAATCTATTTAGTTGTTTATGATTGCTTCGACAAATACTTGTCGCATTCAGGCTTCTTATACTGATCTAGATAATGATTGTTACAATTTAAATGACAAAATTAAAATATTCTGTTAACATTCATTTTAAGAATTTAAATATCAATAACACGCATAGACAATATCATATCGTTGTTGGTAAAAAGACGACACACGTCGTCATATTTTGCTCCTGCACTGTATAAAAGTAAGAATAATTGTACATTTTCGGCTATCGTTATAAAATTTCGTAAGTGTGGCAAAATGTCACCCACACCATGCTGTAATGAAAAATACTAATATGCGCAACATTAATTTCAATTTAAATTATCTGTTGCATTACCACAGATTATATCAATAAGAATATACGTTGGCACTGGCAGGATGCTAGCGTGTGACGCCGTACTGCCTCCCGCGCCACTATGCAGATGCATATAATTAAGGCAATTTGTTATCAAATCCACCGCTACAACAGTAGCCGTATTATTCGTTTTAAGAATAAAACACTAAAGATTTAAACGTCATTTTGTAGTGTTTTTAGCATGGCGAAAGTGCAGTGCTCAAATTTAATTTCGTAGTATAGTTTCTCACTTTCGCTTTAACTAAGATCGCTTAACGCTTTAACCGTGAAGTGTGAAGAACCTTATAATAAAACTGTAAAACACTAATGCTGTTATTATTTGTTTTTGCATATATCGTTATAATTGTAAAATACCTTAATTAGAGCGTTCCTTGCGCCGAACTTGACAAATAAGGAATCTTGTATCGTTAGAAAAGAAAATGAAATAATTGACTGGCTTTATTTTTTATTTTTAATGTTAAATTATATAGTATTTGTAGATATGGCTGTTGGATCGGAAAGGTATCATCACGTCTATCCATCGCGTTATTCCAAGAATCGAGATCGTTTAACCTGAACGCGGCAGAGTGGCGTGCCGTCATAGACTATACGATGCAAGGAGCGCGGTGGCGTGATACCACAGACTATACGCGTGAGAATCGACTGAGAATCGAGACATCGTAATGCTCCGATTGACGGCTGATCGCTTTTTGCACTTCGACATAGGAATGATGCAGTTGCGGTTAATTTTTACAGACAAAATGTCAAATGTGAAATTTATTAATTTCATTAATTTATACGCCCAGATAAATATTTATTCTTCTATACTGTTTGTGGTTTTCTGTCTGTTGTTATTTCAACATGTCAACAGACATTTATAAAATGATAGTCAATATATGTTGAAGTGAGTGTAGATTTGTTTTATTTAGTTTTCACAATTTTACAGTGTTAGATTCAGCAGGAGCAACTCGAACAAGGAAGTACTACGGCTTCACAGGATACATTTATAGATTTGCGTTGTTTTTTTATACTGAGGTGCGGCAGTACGGTTCACACCCAGTCTTCCTCTTTTTTCCTTATGTACTGCTATTTGTGTATCTCAAAGAAACTGTTGATGGGAAGTGCTGGTCACATAAAATTATCGCCTTCTACCATTAAAAAAGTGAATGCATATCAAAGTATTCCCACGATTTATTTAATCGGGCTCAATCGAGCGGGTGCAGCGAGCGGGTCGTGGCGGCTCTGACAGCCCGCAATTTGGAGTCGCGATCTCGGCTACTGTTCCCCGGGGGCCATGATTTAGACACGCAAGGGGACTTCGCCACAAAATCTAAGGAAGCTCGTTATTAATGCCCAATTTACAAAGAAGTGTAGGCAATTGATTAAATAACTATAACTGCTAAATATAATGCGGATATTATGTGACCTCTGTTTAAATTTGTTTCGGGAAACATTTTGTAACTAATGTTATTATCATGAGTTAAAAGTAGTAGTAATATAACAGATTATTACTTTTATGTTCGTCAATATCATCTTCTCAATTTCTCATTTATATTTCTAATAAAGGCGGGTTAGTAAGAAAGTTGAAATTACTGCTTTAACATGATTTACTATCACAACTCTAGAGAAAACTCAGACACAGAGTACAATGCAAGAAGAATGCTACTGGAAGTATCTTCTGTTGTAGTTTCGAATTCTTTAACTTTTACCATATTCCAGGAGAGGCGAATTTGATGGTACTTGATATAAGTGAACGTTTGGTGTTGATCGTGTCTGTCCGGGTTGACACTGCGTATGTATTCAACAATTAGTGAAAAGCTTAGTTTTTTTCCTATTGATAATTTAAATACCCTTACATTAGTGTACAAAACTGATTAGCTGATCCATGATTACATTGTTCACGAAAACTCACCAACGCGGAATTCGGCCGCAGGCTGACATGTCGGCATGCGAATGTTGGCGGGAATCGATTCAATGATTTTGACATCAATTTTGTAATTTAATTTAAACCTAAGGAATTCCTCAAAATTATCATTTAAGGGTCATCTCTGTGAGATCAGTGCTGCCACCTATCACACATAATACGAAATAGTGTGCGAATATTATAAAGAATTAATTATATTTAGTGATAATACTGGTGTGACATGTCTCATATTTCATGAGGTTTTTTAAGAAAATTATGTTATACTGTATCATGACCATTGGGTAAACTCACTCTTTATTTTTCTATGTCAAAAACTCACTGCATATATATATATATATGTATATATCATTAATTTCCTCTATGTTTATTTTCGAAACTTGCGGTAATCTAAAGGTAAACATATATAACATTTTGAGCTCCATCATTCATGTTCAATAAAAGTATTTACTGTTGGTTTTACATCAAAACTTGTAAAGAAAATTGTTGCGCTCATATTTATTGAAATTGCTATGCTAATGTATAGTCGTTCGCCAACTCAATATATGATCGAGAGATTTTACCACTAATAAAAACCTATTACACATGTAGAATCAATATATCTATCTTTCTTACATATAGTCTTTTACAAGGAGATTAATAAGTAGGTTATGCTTCTGCTATTATATAACACACAATAGTGTGGAAACATTGCTAGGCGCAGGCTTACATATGTTAGTAAAATTATACTGGGCTAACTAAACATACCGTTATATCTTTAGATACATTTGAAGTCCACTGGTAATGTTGTTCACGATTCAGTAGTTTCGGATTTAGTTTGCTGGTCCCAGTACCTATTGGCATGATTAGTGATTTTAAAGTAGAGGATACTTTTCGCTTTCTGCATCAGTAATTATCAACAGTTTTCTAATCTTTTAATGTTTATTTTTTTTCTCAAAATTTTCGCAAAAAATCAAAACCGTCTTCAAATTAAGATAATTCCCTTTTTTTAAAATAAGAAATAGAAAAAAGCTTAATTTATAATAAGAATTGGTGGGTGTTTAAACGACAAACACTTAAAATAGCAAAAAAGCGAGCTTAAAATCATGAGCTAATTTCGTTATTCCTTGTAGGTGCCATTAGCAGAATTGATAATGATTTTTATTGCATTACGTATTTATTTACATTGAACGCATTAATCTAGTAACATTTTTAGTAAAAAAAAAAAACATATTTAGGGAAAAGTGTTTTAAGTTAACGTATAAACATATTTCTTATGTTTAAGCAAATGTATAAAAAACAAAATAAGCCATACTCACAACTACATTTACTATATTGGTTTCCATGGTTTTTTTATTTTTTTCTAAAAGAAGTTGGTAAACGAGCAAGCGATACCTAAGTGACCTCTACTCATAGACATCTGCAGCAAGCATTTGCGAGTTTCAGATACTGTGTCTACTTTTAATAGACGGAGGAGGAGATAGACAGTAAAATGAAAGAAAAACATTTTCTTCTCCTATCCACCTGACATTTCGCTTCCTACCCTTTCCATATAAGAAAAGGGAGGGATGGGGAAGTGGACAAAAATTAGGCTTCCGGTACCTCACTACTCAGGTGAAACGCAGAATATTTCTACTTCTCACCTGTCTTCTGTAAGGTTGTGGTATTTCATAGGTCGAACGAACTATTATATGCAACAGATGTTGTTGTGGACTCTAACACTGTTGGAAATAACAATAACAACTTTTTGACACATGCACTATTTACTTTTCGGCACATTTATTATTGAAAAAAAAAAGTTAAATTTTGAGTATTTTTCGAAACCAAAGGTCCAATGATATTCAAAATTAAACGGAACCAACTTGCGAATGTCCCTTTTCCAACAATAGGACCATTTTCGAAATCGGTTCGGAAATGACGAAGTTCTGTGGTAACAAAGATGCAAAAAAATACAATTGAATTGAGAATCTCTGTTTTGAATTATTATGATGTGATTAATGTTTTATTATTAATGCTTAACAAGAGTTTACATAAAACAATAGCGACAACTGATTCTTTCTAATTTAAATAAATAGTTTATTTTTATCTCCAGTGTGTAAGATTTTTATTTCCATGAAGAGACGCAAACAAAAAATCATAAATTATTTTCGATTGTATCGAGACAGGGAGCGTGGCGCGAGCTCCCGCCTAAATAATATTTAAATATAGAACGGCGAAGGGATGGGACATGTGTGTCGTAACGCGTTTGGCGAAATGTGATTACAGTCGGTAATTAACGAGCTGCTATTTGTGTCGCCGTCCGACGACAATTTAAATATTTTAATTTTGAACACCGACGATATAATGAGCTACAGATAATGTTAGAAGCAGACGGTAAATAAGTTAGATTGATTGTTTTCTAATTAATAAGAAACAATCATGTTAGAAAAAAAACAGGTGAACACCTCAAGTTGATTTGAACTTGTTTTTTATTTTTCTAAAGTTTTTTTTTGTTGTCTTATGGGAAAATCATCTTAAACACTACAAAATAATTACATCGCTCTTCAATTATTTATCAACTTTCAAAATAATTCGTGTATAAAATTAATAATAAAACTAACCATTTAAGACGTTGGTGCAGATTACTCGTTAAGTATTATTAAATGGCAAACATTGCTTTTAAAATAATTTTTCCTTATATATATTATAGGACTAATTCTTCAATTACGTGCAAAATAAAGCAACTATGGTTATTAAATCATTTAATTTTAGTTTACACCGTTTGCCAATAACTAAATGACATGAACTAATGACTCCAAAGTTACTGAATCACCACAGTTTGAACTAATTATTGATATATATATATATAATAGCTATATAGTTCGAGAAAGTATTACACCGTCGACTGACCGCGCGTGTCCGCTCTCTGTCCGTCCTACTAATAAAAGCTTACAATTGCGCACTAATTATGCTGACACGAGAAACTCATTCGGCGCCGCTCGTTTTAATGTGTAAAGAGAGATTAGTCCACTTTACAGCACAAAGTCAAAGAAGCATTGTGATGGCGGTCCGATAATGATGATAAGTTAAGAAAAGTATCGCATTCTGTTTGTAACGAGCCGTTGAAAAGGAGCGTTTCTTATAAAATTTCATTTAGATTCAGCGCTCGTGCGGTCGTCGTGTCGCAGCCTCCCGCTTTTGAATATATTAAATCTATACATTAATTTATTGATTGTTATTCAAATTGGGTTTCACAATCGCAGGTTGGAGGTGATGTGTTTCGTCTCGCTCTTTTTGTTCCCCCTTATGATTTTGAGGTTAACTCACTAAAAGTATTTTGTTACAATGTAAAATTATTTTCTATATATTGAATATAATGTTGACTAGATCATCAGACGCCTGCGTCATTCATTTGATATTGTTCGAACGTATCTAATGTTATTGTATGTAATGATGACTGACAAGTGGGAAAATTAAACAATTATCAATATTTTATACTTTAACAATGGCCAAGGTTGTTTCTTAAATTATTTAAATATATAGTATTTAACTTGTATTTGGTTTTCAATAGCAGTACTTTGTACATTTTGGTTTATTGTTTTACATTAGAGTTAATTCTCAAAGTGGGAAATTTATTTTAACAATTTGTTGTCAAAAAATAAAATAGAGTATAAATGGGCTCGTTAAAAGCCATCACGAAGTGTGCCCGTGAGAGGCTAAATACACTTTATTAACGCGAGAGAACGCAACAATTATAATATCCGCCATATAGGCGATTTGCGCGAGCGCCCGATTTGCTTCGACACTTCGACTCTCCGGCCGTTCGAAAACCGATTCGTCGACATTACTGACTTATTATTATTCTCGACTTTATAGTATTTCTTAGAATACGAACGTCTCTCGACTGTTTGTAATGACAAAGGCACTTTTTATTATTTGGATCGCTCACTCGTTTCTGTTAATTGTTCCGAGCGACGTGATTTTAATATATCATGCATGTTGTCGACTGGCCTCTTTTATAGCGTATGCAAATAAGTATCGATTCACGCTTCGACCGAGGCATTTTCTTGGCGACCGACTTGCACTGTATAGAAGTGCGAATGGGGCATTAAAGCAAGTCTTTTAGAGAGCTTTCGTGCATTCGTCTCGCTTTTTGTTCGAGTTCCCGTGGTTAGAAATGCCCTTTGATAACGTACAAGCTTAAGTAAACACATGACAATGTAGAACCTCCCTGATGGAATAATTTAAATTTTAATCGTATTAGTAAAATATATCTTTTTTAATATTACTGATACTATGGAAAGATCGTTACCTTTTTTTCAATCAGCTGGTAGCTCAAAATGGCATAGGCGAGTTAGTAATTTTCAAGCACTGTGCACTTATTCAATGAAAGTTCACGATGGTCATTATAGCTAAATATAATCATCAAATCCCGTATATGAAAAAGGATAAAATGCTATAACAAAAAAAAAACGTATTTCGTTTTCAAAAATCCATTGGGTCCAATCCATCTAATCTTAATTGTATGTGCAAAATTGATATTTTAGGACATTGATTCAGAAATATACTAATGCAAACAGTGTCCACAAATAGGTCTTAAAATTATTCGTCTGGCTTCACTAAATATTGTCGGATTATATTCAGAAGCATTATGTAGTTGAGATATTGTTTATCTCTTCGTAAACCTTGCGCACATCAAAAAGCGTAGACTAAGCTAACAATACACGATACAACGATAATAATTGCGATAGAAAATCGATTTTAAGGGTAGCTAGGGTTTTTGAAAGAATTGTTAGATAGAAAAACACATACATTAGTTACTGTAAGTTATGCAAAACTTTGGATTAAATATTATCCTTTTGTATATTGCATATTAATGATTAAACACACCATGCTGCTTTAAAAAAATTGATAGAATGTATATATAGTAAGAGGAGGAGCTATGTAATTTTTAATATGGATATATTAACCGATACTGTGATAGATGGGATCGCATACTGTGGAAGGCATTAGGGAAGGCTTAGGGCCTAGAAGATACCGGCTGATGATGATGATTATGATGCTGATGTATGTAGTATTTAAATGTTGAAATGTATTTCACTAGAAAAATTTTAATACTTTATATACGTAATTTTATTAGCATACACTTGTACATATTAATTTGTATGGTCGTTGATCTGGAATGTTCACGGGCGGAAATTCACATATTATTAGCGTGTTGTATTAACACATTCCCTCAAATTTCTTGTAACGGTTCACTTGCTCTTACATGGACGATAATTAATATGTCATTTGTAGTGAATCTATATATCGAAGCTATAACGCTACTCTTAAAAAATCTTTTTAACAGGAATATTTAGTAGTACTTAACTGTCATCTTCAAAAATTAGGAATAATAACTTCTAAGGATGTACTATATTAACAAAATTGTGTTTTTTTTTGCAAAATACATCGTAAAATACAGTAAATATAATAAGTACACAAAAAAATAATGCATGCGTTAAATGGTGATCCTCCTAACCTACCTAAAAAGGATACATTTTTACTATTTCTTTTATAAAGATCTAAGAAAATTTGATATACGTTTGATAAATTCGTATAAACAAAAACAGCTTAATTCTTCTTTATACATTGCTCTATTCTTCTGTATATTTAATATAGATTTAATAAATTCTTAGGAAATACAAGATTTTAAAAACCGACGATTAGTTTACTTATTAAAAAATAATCTATAATCCTAACTCATTGTATAATTCGATATAGTTTGAGATCAGGTGATCGTATCATTGATATTATATTATAAAAACGTCGACATGGTGGACAGGCCTAAAGTGACGAGCGTTTTTCACAGTCAATTTGGGTGATGCTACCACTGGTGGTCTAGTGGGCTCGAATCTTCTATTTGTTAATGCATTCGTGTCGGCATAAGGAGGTTTATACATTCAATTATGTTAATTCTATCACGCTATGTAGTTTTTGTTAACGTTTTATAATTTACATGTTGTTTATTAATTTAATGTTAACACCTACTTAATGTTTTGATCGTTGAATGTAATATAAATGTATATGTAATGTGTATTGACGGACGGAGCCGTTGGCACTGTTGGTAAGATGCTTGCCTTTCACGCCGCAGGTCGTGGGTTCGATTCCCACCAGGACAAACATTTGTGTGCATTAACATGTCTGTTTGTCTTGTGTCTGGATGTAAAGACCATCAAAGGACGGGCAGCAGCGTCCTTAGTACGGTGGAACATACTGCGATCGCCAAACCGCCTGCAAAGCGTGGCAATTATGGCACATTCCTCCCAATGATGCAATCAATGCGGGACGCTTATGTCCACCAGTGGACGATCATAGGCTGAGATGCATGGATGGATGGAAATATTACTAATGCCGAGTCGTGCATTGGAATTTCAACACACTTATTCCAAAATATCTTCAATATTGCACAATTAAGATGTTTTTTTTTAAGATTACAACTAAGCCAAACGTACTATAAAGCTTCCCAGATGTAAACAGATGGGCAGTTTTAATAGTAAATGTCTCTAATCCAAATGACTTAAATAGGTAAGATTTTTCTTTTCTTTGTAGTAAAGGAGGCGAACGAACAAATGAGTTACCGTGATAGGTGGGAATGGGGATAGGGGATAACGACAAGAAGAAGAAAAAGGGAATGGTAGGAAGTATAAATATCTTTACGGCATACGGCGAGGATATAATTATAGTTCATAGTATATCTATTTTACTCTCGTCATATCTATAATCTACTATGATTACGTTAAAAATCTAAGAGCTTTTTAATATTAGTGTGTCTCTTGTTACATTTATTTATATATTTAAAACTTTGAATACAGTATACAAAAATTAGGAAATACAATATAAGGATTATTGTACGCACATGCGAGCTTAACTCTTCAAGAGCTTTCCCCGCGATAGAGATAAGTTATTTGTGGGTAACATTGTGAATGTGTACAAATACATAAATAAATAACATTTAAAATAAATAAAAATTAACATACAAATATACATACTCAAAATAAAATATATACTTAGACGCAATACATACATACTTAGACATAATACATACTACATACACAGGCATACGAAGATAATATAATTATTGTTTTTTTTGCCAATTTCTGTCAATTGCTCATTGTATTACAAGATTTAAATCGGCCTCCCATATCGTTGTAGTGTCGAGTATCTCCTGGAGGGCCATCTTGCCACCGTGCTACGTCCACCTCCGATCATATCCCGCCCCCGCGCCACGTGTTTACCCTCTTAAGTTCACTTGGGACATTTAATGTTGTCACATAATTGCCTTTTCTTTACTCCAGTGTGGTCTCGTAATGACGGTAGCTTGTTGATTGAGTCAAAGTGGCTTGGCTCATTGTTTAAATAGAAACCTACCTAACTATAATTATTACAAAAAAATATTCGTAAAACACCTTAATACTGTTCAAATTTAAATTAAATAAGGTATGTGTTTGTGAGTTCCTTGAAAGAAATCGTCAATCTTGGAAAAACAAACATAACACTCACGCCTGTAACGCGAACCTTGCCCATCTCTCTTGCTTCTTCTATTCGCACATTCGTAGATACGCATACTTTTCTTTAGGATGTCACTAATCAGATCGGTATAAGTTTAAAAGATGCTTAACTTACAAACGTTGTTTGAATAACTCTTAAAGGTCTCATTACTGTGTACCCAGTGAATGTATATCAATTTTTTATCGTTAAAATATTAAGCACCAAGTTGCACATCTAGGTTAACTAAAAATTAAATGTAATAAATAATTTATCTAAAATGCTATAAATCGAGAGAATAGTTACAAAATGTTTTAGCTGGGGCTTGGGGCAAAATTCGTCGAAGTGTCGCCGAAGTGCCGCGGCACGCCCCTTCCTGTCGCGCGGCGCTGCCTTGCGTCTCGCTTGCTACTTTGTGTATAACTTATATTTGTTTAATTTATTTATAGACTAGCTTTGACTCGCGGATTCGTTGTTGTTGATAACCGTAGATTGATTTTTTTCGGGATTAAAGTTACTCTATATCTTTTTCTGTACATTTAACTATTCGTGTATAAATGTTCGTGACGATCGGTGTAATCGTTCAATCGTGTAATAGAAAAAACAAACAACCTAACATTCGTATTTATACTATTAGAAATTGTACTGAGTCATCACTCAAATATGTGTTTTTTATCAGTTGACTAATTTTTCCATGTTAAAAATGTAATTTAACTACAAAACGCTTACTAAACGTTTTTGAAGTAGATTATCTGAGTAGATTACACAATAACATATAATTCATTCATGCGTACATACAGGTATCCAAATCTTATCTTGTTTACATTTATAATAGAGTGTTGCCGTATTAGCGCATAACATAACCATATGTTATTTGGAATTATTAAATAATGATAGCAAGAATTGGCTAAACGTAAGACCGTATCTGCCTTCCTCTGTGAGAGTTAAGCTAAGTCCATATAAATTATATTTGTTCTTACCTCAATTCATCCAGTGGGATGCTAAAGATGTAATGAAAATGCAAATCTTGGAGGACTTACGACGCATCGGCCGCAGACTTGCTACCGGTACAATTATCACCCACTCCATGCCTGTCAGCCCTCTCCCATTCATCTAGTAGCATTAAATTGTGGTTTTGCAGGCTAAAACTCACCTTTTTTTAAATATATATACACAAATATTTGCAGTTCAAAGATCATACGTATTTTGTATTTATTTATTTTTAAATACATATTTATTCGTACTTTAATACTTCAGCGCGATTGTATTTTATGAATAAACATACAAGACTAAATATTATATTAATATAATGTTTTTAGGAATCAAGGGTATTATGATAAACTTAATGAAACGTGGTGCTTAAAATTTTGCGAATTATGATTTCTTGTATTTATTTGGATCTTAGACATTGAAATAAAAACAAATTTTTCGCCTTCAATGTTTTAATTCCCGACGTTTCGAGAGCTTAACAGCATTCACGATCACAAGGTGACGATTCCACAGAAAATATTAATTAAACACGATACAATCCGTAGCATTAGTTTAATTCCAATTTTCTGTTTTTTGCACGACTGTAACTGATCCGAGCTGATAGGTATCTCTTAATAAACATACGAAATAAAACTATTGACATTTGTCATTTGTATCTAATCTGTAATAAAAAAAAACATGTTAAGAACATATAAACTCACTGTGATTCAGCGGTTAATTGTCGAATTCCTGCAAAATGTGTTCAACCTCTTATAAGGTATTTATTGAAATAGTCATTGTTATCTTTAATTACTGTCTGGTAATAAAGCATTTTATTTTAAAAGTGCACTTTCATTTCATATATGTACTGGTTTTTGTTACGGGATAAGGAATTAAAAAACAAATATGTGTTGAATATCATTGCCATTATATTTTTATAATTTGGGTCGCTCAGAAAATTAGAATGAATGAAATGTATTCACTTTATTACAGTAAGAGTTGTAATCAATTTTTCTCTAGTGTGTATTATAATATATAAATTGTCATCAGTCTCTTGACATGTTCAAAAGCTACTTGGTTGAGCTGTAAAGTATACTAAGTGATATTGTGTTGTTCCAAAGGCCGAATGTCGACGAGCGACCGTGTGTGGTCCGATGGCCCATCACTGCAGTATCAAAACATCGTAACTTTGATTCTGAAAATTAATTTTCAACCTTATATATGAATTTATTGAAGTTCAATATGAAATGTGTGCATATTTAGACGAAGTAGTTTGTTTAAATTAGGCGAAACCTTTTTTATATGCAATAGCGAAAGTGTTAATGCAGCTTTGTTTGTTTTCGGTATAGACAGATCAATTTATTTACGTAAGTACGGGTTTATTTGTATGGTAGGAGAAACTAATTGCGTGACATATGACCGCTTAGCCTAAACTGGTTTTGAAATTTGCTCACAAGTTCCTTAAAAGATATTAGTGTATATAATATTTTAATTGTCATAACTTCACGAACGTATTTTGTTATGTGTCGAGTACTTACCAAGACAAATGCATAACCTACGCATCTAAACTAATCGAGTTCCATTCAGTAGTAGAGAACCAAATTATATGCTACTACAAGGATTCTCGGTGCATGTACGCATTTATGCAGATTATTAAAAATTTGCAGATGGGATATGCGAGAATCGACGCCAGACGTTGCGTGGGAGATCCATTGTGCCGCAAGATATACTGATGCATTACGTATCCATTGTCGCATGCAGACGTCTAATTAAGCGCTTTTTTATTTAAGATTTCAAATGTTACGCACAAACGGGTTGATAAAATGCCGCTAATTTGCCGCATTGCCGCCAATGTTTTAAGTATTGAATATAAAAGCATATCAAAACACCCGTATATGCTTTTTGTGCTGTACTAATTAGCGCACTTTATATGTTTAAAGTAGATAATTTATGTTATCATCGATTAAGAGCCCCCATTTTATATTGAATCGAACTTAGAAAAAGAGAACATTAACGAATTTGAAAAGAATCGAAATCTTTATTAACTTTTTAATCATCAATAACGAGTCGAGGAATTTCCCCGCATAACACGGATAACAAAGATAGCATCTTTGATTTCGAAGGGAGCCTTAGAATTAATTTACTATCGATTTACGTTAGTGCCGTTCCTATTTTATTTATTACTTTAATGTAGCTTAAAATGGAAATAACATTTCTAAAACTAAATAAATACCGTTATTACTACCACAGATTACTTCTATGTAATTATAAGTGCTGTTTTAATTATTACACTAGGTGTCTAATTATTATATGTTAATCAATAACTTACTTTTAATTAATTTCTTCGATTTTAAAGCCTTTAATTACCTACTATATTTTAATGTCTTTCCGTTGTGTCTGAATTTTATTGCATCAAATTATGCTTAAATATTCAAATAATCTCAAGTTTGTCTACACGTAAATTCATCTTCAAGTATTTTTTGTTTAAAGTATTGCTTCATACTGCACCCGTACGCGTGATGTTCATATGAAAGCAATTACAATACATTATTAATCGTTGTTCTGACTTAATAACTAAACAAAACAAAAACGCACCACTCTGGGCTATGATCTGTCTTTAATGCACTGACCGGCGGCCATTAATAAGCTAATGACAGATCAGTTTGACAGCTAGTTATCGCGCCATCTAGCGGGAACGGTTTAATATCGAGCCCGTTTTTCTACGTCAAAACATCGCGATGGGCGCTCGCTTACACTTTTTGATTTAGTACCCCTTGCGTTGAGAACTGCATTGATTTATCAATTATTTCAAGTATGCCAGCGTGGTATTTTTAAGGCCATGAACTTACTTTCATGTCATTCTATTGAAGATTAATCATTAATAACAATGTTATTTTGTATTATCTGATTGGGGCGAGCAATAAATTTATTAATATAAACATATTAATAAAGTATTCGAAAGAGGTTATTTATAAACGTTAATTTTGTATCATCGATGGACCGAAATTACGCACATCTATCATATATGGGAATTAATGTTAGTTTTCGTTCGTCGATCGTTACCTCAATATACTTTGAAAATACATATATAACTAAAAGAACATAAGAAAGTTTTTATGGCACATCGAAAGTTCTTAAAAACATATTAGGAGGATGGGATTAATAAGAGGCGAATGCGTGTGGTTTTGTCGAGTATTGTTTGTAAATCGGATGCGCCCGCGCCGCGGGGTGCGGTCGCCCGATCCAAACGTGAAAGTGCGACCAGTTGATGGTTAAGTGTCATTTAAATACTTCGACTTGAAAAAAAATCTTAAACACGATCGAATCGATTTTGTAAAACAGTTATTAAAATATTCCTTTTTAATTTAAGGAACGTATGTCTTAAATATTGTTGATATTAGAAAACTTTCATCTATGGTAGGTAATGTCAATTACGTTTACAACTAATTTTGACATTTAATTTTGTCCAAAGACAATATATTTAATATTCAAAATTAGTTGAAAGAAATTACCGTTTTTTGAGATACTTTAAAATTTACATCAACACCAACAAGTGCCCATAACTCAGGGGGTAGGCAGAGAATATGGATTTCCATTTGGCGCGGTCCTGGCACATCTCTCTCGCCTCTTCTATATTCATCGAGCTATAGTTCGTCGGTCATGGGTCCTCTTAATACCACCCCCCTTTAATATAACACCAATATGCCAGTACCTTATTATCCACAGACCTCTCATTAAATTAATAAAGCTCGAATGTCCGAGAAACAATAATTATAATACATGTTCCACATTGCAATTATGAAGAAATTTGAATGCACTAGAATTTTGTTAGGAAATGCTATTTTGATGGGAGGTGGCATCAATTTGAAAATAATAAACATAGTCTTACAGTTTCAGATTTGATGAAAATGATTTATGCAATTTATAGCATAGATACTGTAGCATAACCAAAGAGATTATGGACACAAAATTACTTTAGTTACTAAAAAGGCATTTCTTAATTTTTTTAGCCAGCGTTATTCGTACCAAAAATGAAAAAAGTAAAATCAAACTTATTCATGAATCGATATTGAACTATCGCAGATACTATATCGATTTGTATCGTTAAGGAGATGAGGTTTATAAAAAGGGTAAATCGCATCGATCTAATCGCAGCATCGACAATGCTGATGTTGAATTATTCTGTACACTATCAAAACACAATGTCGCTTGACAGATCGGACGCATTCGATTAGCCACTATTCCTTAATATTTCAAACAGGTCTTCTTTGTTGATTTGTTTTATTTAAATCAACGTGACGTTATTTGAACGCTATCGGAAAGGGTTCGTATTGATTTTTGAATGTTTGTTATGATGGGCGAGACTTTTGGAACGTTTAAAAAAAGTTAGGAACCTCTATGGTCTTTTTTGTTATGCCCGAGTGTCCTTTGTAAATGTAGTTACGTAAATGGAATTACCTTCGTTTTCGGAGTATACAAACATTACTAAATCACGTTATTGGAGTTGCACGTTGAATTCAAATTTCATAGCTCAAAACTACTCATATATTTGTTGCTACCTCGGAGTCTTCCTCGTATTTGACAACCGCGTCATGCTTTTTCAAGGATTAAAAAATACATTGGTATAAAACCAGTTGTAAGGTTATATCCTTAACACGCCTCTAATGTTATATTTCTTAAAATCGCTATAAATTTTTGGATGATAAAAGTGTATTCATTACAATTTGAATAATTTGCTCCTCACACCGCATTAACGATATTGAGACTTAAACAAATATGTAGAAAAAGTGTAAAAATTATTTTAACGATTTTAATCTTTTGCTTTATCTTTATCAGTAAGTTAATGTACATCTAAACATAAATACATTGAAATGGTTACCAGTTATTAACGTCTATAATATTCAATGTCAGCTATAAATTTTCCATATATAGATCAAATTAACATGATGTAAACTTAAATCCATAAAAGATGCAACTGGTTTAGTGTCTGTCGTTTATCTTTTTTGGCAATCGAATCAAAATCGCAATTTCATATTTTGTAATTCATTCTATCAGTAAGGATATCGGAATTTAATTAATGAGTGTGGACGTTTGATATGTGACATTGCGCACCCCACTGGTCGCCTCACGGTCATTTTGATCGAACCGGAGCGATCCCGATCGGATACGCGTTTTGATTTATGTGAACCTGTAATTGAATGTCCTACCTCTTACCGTCCTATTTATAACGTTTGACAAGATAATTTATGGTCCCACTTATCGATATTGATATTTTGTGATGGCGTTAGAGACAGATCTGTGTATGTCTAGAGGTGTACGGGTCAATGTAAAAATTTATATATTCAGCATCTGCAAATTATCCAATTTTTTCGATACTTTTTCGATACTGTGTTTTTAAGTATTAATCTGTTCTTATTTTATTTATTTCATTTAGTCTTCTTTTGTTTCCTTTATTAGTAAGTTAGTTTAGGCGCGTTTTCTGCATCAAAAATTATATAAAAATGCATAGTTGTATCACTGCTTTCTACTATATTTCATTACAAAAAAATTCGTATAAAAATATGTTATTTATCGTGCGTTAAGTCACAAATATACGCTCATATCAACAATTAAAAAATATCTGGTTGAAAACACAGAATTCATAAAAGTCGCTAGCATTTTAATAACAGCACGTGTTACGTGTAAATATTTTCAGATAGAGTTATAATTACTACAAAGTGTGGAGCCGTTGCTTTTGACCTATCTGCGGTCGCGCGTTAGTTTCCTGCTCTGGCTTTACGACAGCCGCAAGCCTTCGGTAATTAAACGCGGTTGAGGCTCCGTTTAACGATACGGTTTACAATCGTAACGCTCGCCATTGTCTCGATCGTCTTACGAAATCGACAACAATGTAAACAGATAATTTAGTTTCACACTCACACACAGTTTATTTTAAGTTTTTTTTTATAATAATATTGTAATGAAGATTTATATATATATATGTGACTGACCGGTTGGCGTAGGGGCAAGACACTTGCCTCTCGCGCCGCAGGTCGTGGGTTCGTGGGTTTATATTGTCAGTTATATATGGAAAGAATTCGAAATACTTTTATTAATTCGCACTTAGGTAGTTTCGTCAGTAATCTTTAACTCTCTTTAGAGAAATTTGTGTACTATGGCGACCCAAATATCCATCATTTAGTCATCTGCTAGTACAACACATACAACCAGTTTTCATTGATGTTTTATTACTGTCAGTTTGCATTTTATTTAAATTCGTTGCGAAATGTCCGTCACACGTTTTAAACGATGTGGTCATGGCTGGATCGCTGGTACTTGCACACTCGACGCTTTTCACAAAGGAAATGACGTAAGTCGGCCATCTTTTATACAAACTACAAATACTGAGAAAACGACCTCCGTTCGGCGCGCGGAAAGATTAAGTTTCTAAAAAACGTATTAGCGAGTGCATTAAGGTTTCATTTATTTTTGTATATTAAAAAATATAGTTTAATATATTTTTTATAACAATTTTATATATTCCCGAAGAGGGTTGGCGTCAGGCAGGCGGCCGGCCGTAAAACTATAGCCAAAACCAGTGACAGTATGAACTACAGTCGAGTTCAGGATATATGAAATAGTAGGACATACTGTGCCGACCCTACGCAAGTGGTAAAAGGGCAGGGAGATGAGATGATTAAAAAATATAGTTTAATATTTTTTGTATTTGTGTAAAAACAAAATAACAAAAAAATTATAATACTCTTAGTGACTATACCATGAATACATAACAATCCTTAATAATTTATAAATGATGAATTGTTTGAATATGAAATGTGGGTAAACATTTGATCAAATTTCGTATGAATCTCGCACTTTTCCTCGTTGCATGAGTCAAGTTAAATAAGAGTGTATCACAAAGGCTTTTTTATCCAATGATGGATATTTACAGTTTTATGCCTAAACTGAGTAATGTCAATAAAAATGAATTTTGCAGTATGCACGAATAATGTATGCATGGGTCAGGGATCTTTGATGACGCAGCATACTTTTGACTGTGTAAAAAAGGTTGAATTGGTTCCTATTTATTTTTTTAATAATATATAATTTTATTTTACACTTGTGACGTAATTCAATTTTATGTATCATTACCGTTATGTATACAAAAAATATTTCATATACCTTTTTGTCGGTTTATTTGTTAATGAACTCTGTAACCCTTAAATTCTTCGAAAATTGACATGCGTAGCCGGCTACGACGAGTCATTTTACGAAGGTAATAAAACG